>BSAI01000105.1:3733567-3885195 GCA_036245035.1 Adrianichthys oophorus
CATCCATCCATCCATCCATCCATCCATCCATCCATCCATCCATCCATGGGGTCATTGGGTTGCTGGAGCCTATCCCAGCTACTGTTGGGTGAATGCGGGGTACATCCTAAACAGGTCACCAGTCTGTTCTAAGACCACACACTTACATGTACACCTAGGGGCAATTAGGGGCAGAT
The DNA here is from genome assembly GCA_036245035.1 of Adrianichthys oophorus. Lineage (NCBI taxonomy): Eukaryota > Metazoa > Chordata > Actinopteri > Beloniformes > Adrianichthyidae > Adrianichthys > Adrianichthys oophorus. The sequence goes on from BSAI01000105.1 coordinate 3,733,744, forward strand.
GCACCTACAAAGTGTGTTTTTGAACTGTGGGAGGAAACCAGAGTGCCAGAGAAGACCCACATGTGTACGAGGTGAGCAAGCACACTCCACACAGGAAGAACCCAACCGGGATTTGAACCGGGACCTTCTCACTCAGCTCAGACAGTTAAGATGTAGGCTGCAGTGTGAAAAGCTAACCATTCAGAAATGGAAACAAAAGTTTCTAGAATTTTTCCCTGTGCTTCATGATGAAGGTCATGTGGTCACTTTGCAGCTGTCAGTTAGACGTTAGTATTCAGACACTTCAGCTCTGCAGAACCAACACCATCCGTGCAGTGTCCTTGGATGTCTACATTCATTACAATTTTTTTGGTTTAATCATTTGATTACATTTTAATAAATGTAGATTTAATGATATTTATAAAGAAGAATCTCTTAAAAAATGCACTTTAGAATCAGTTTGGAACACAGATTTTTGCTGTTGAGACAGAAATAGGTTTATGAAGCCATGCATCAACATTGACAGTTTGTTGGTGCCTGCTTCAAGTTTAGAAAATGATCACTCCCATCTTTTCAGCAAATAAAATATTTAAACATTTTCATCAAATTCTACAGTTGAAGCTTTAGACAAAGGCAAAGTTAATTTGTGAGCATAATAGATCCCACTTGAATTAAAGTTAATAGGAAAATGTTGTTTTTGGTGCTGTAGGTGTTTTAATAAATTTCAAAGGAACCCCTCAATGCATTCAGTAACTGCATGTTAAAGTATTTGTAAATTGTCTGCTTCCGGCAAACAAAAAGGAATAAACGAAAGAGTCACAGGAAGAGCACGGCCCCGTTAGCAGTGTCTCTCGGGCCAAAACAAGCTGAAGATGTGAATTTGAAGCTTTCTTTGAAAATACAGTGCGGGGAAAAGCCAGCAATATTTGCAGTACAATCTGTCAGGCTTATCCAAGGTTACAAGGTGGCGAGCTTCAAACTTCCCCTGTTCGGCCTGTCAAAGTAGGCATATTTATCAAACACGCTGTTTTTGCTCACAGTGTGATGACTTCATTGTTTTTTTTGTTTTTTTTAATCTCCTGGTTGTGTTTGCACCAACTTTTTCATTTTATCTTTCATGCCGACAGCACAAAAATCCAGACTGGAAGAAGCAGCCGCGGAAACTGTGGTTAAATGATAAAATTAGACGCATAAGCTGAAATTTAGGGAATCACCCCATGGCTTACATATATTGTAAGGTGTTTTGTATCAGATCAAAGATCTCATTGAAATCTAATCTGCAAACTGCAACGCAAACACAGTGAGGTATACCGTAAATAGAGTCAGTCCTGGAACTTCAAGCTTCAGCCAGCCTGGACGTCAGAGAGAACGTGAAGCAGTTGTTTGGAGTCGAAATGTTCCATGCACAAATATGTAGTGGCTGAAGGCTTCCATGGTGCTTTCCAGAAACTCCACAGTCTTATACAGCTTTATCACAGCACACATGCTAAATCAAGCAACTCAGACCTGCTTCATGTTATTCTGAAAAAAAAACAAAAAACAGCCGTAAATATTTTCGGCAATCTGCAGGCATTGGGGCTGTTTGTGTTGCACCAAAGGTGTAGAGTTTTCAGAATGAATAATTCAAAACATGAAAACTGAACAATCATAAATGGCTTCCCTTCACAGAAACGGTACAAAATCACGTGGCTACATAACCCCAGATGTTTGTAACTTAAAAGACTCACATGAAAATCATGTTTTTGGTGTTTTTTACATGTTCGTGTATCCTTTTCTGACAACCAGACAATTAAAGTTCTGTCCTCTGCAATCTTCATTTTGTCTCCTCAAGAACTTAAAGTTCTGCATATCTCACCCAAACACAAGAGACATAAATGCAAAGGTCATGATGTTCTGTTTTAAGCACTTCAGCACTAGTAGAGTACTTCAAATCCGTCAGTCTAATCCAAAAGCAAATGTCCCCAACAGATGACACGCTTCTATGGAGGATATATAAAGAAAATCAAGAGCTGGAATCTGGCTCAAAACTGTACGTCTGGATAGTTCCTGATAGCTCGCCATCTTTGTTGAATTACTAATGTTGGCTTGGGGTTGTGAGGGGCTGTCAGTTAGAGGGAGAGAGTGTAAACAAAGGGATGATGGGAAATGACGGCGCTCACCATCTACAATGAACTCTTGCCACTTTGCAGAAACAAAAAAAAAAAACGACACAAGTACGTTTTTTGGTTTTGGCTAAAAGCGGCATCGTAATGAAAAAGACCGCTGGGAGCGATTTTAAAATTGAACAAAAGATGATTGGAGTGGGACTTTAAGTTTAAAAAGCATTTAAAAAGTACTATTGGTTTATGCAATTCACTCAGTTGTTATTCTTAACAGGAGAATTTGAGTATTTAACACATCGGCTTGACAAAAGAGGACTTCTGTAACTAGTTTTTATGCAAACAGAGCAGTAACCCTAATTCTCAGTGAAGCAATTCATGGATTGCTGGAAGAGAACTTGGCTGCAGGGATGAATGGAGGAAAAGAGGGTGGTCGTCACCAGACACAGAGCCTTTTATGGTTGCCTATCGACTGGAAATCACTAACACTATCACAGGCTGCCACCCCACCCTGTGTGTATCTGCCAGCCAACAGTGACTGACATTTGCTTTTCAATAGTCGAGTGTAACTCATAATAAGATAAGGAAGTGCTGCCCAGAGGCCAACTTACTTTTCTCGCTCAAAACAAACCTCAGACAAAACCAAGTGCTTGCAAGATAAACATGTTGTTGCACGCATATTATTCTGCTTTTTTTCGGTTATTATGCAAACCTCATGATTTTCTTTCCAGTTATCTTTATTTAAATGCCCAGAACTTGAAACTCGATTCACAAAGAAAAATAAACTAAAACATTCTGAAATAGTTAGATCTTTTTAAGTGTAAAAGATATTTTACATCTATTTTTTAATATTTATTTGAACAAGAATTTGTTAAAACTACAAGAAAATACTTTTGTTGGATGGCTTGAAAAGAAATATGAAATCTTGTGTCTCTGTTCTTCCAGACAATTAAACATTACAACAAACGTTTTTATTTCAGCCACAAATCAACTCAGTTTGTTATCTATGAAATAAAGTCATGTATTCATTACTTTATCCATAGAAATTATTATTATCCATAGTAAAGTTAATGTATCCATCCTGCTGTCAAACATTTGGTTTTATTACAGACAGCGCACAGACATGCAAAGTTCCCATGTTTAGGGTGTTCCATGAAGGCATCACATGTAATCCACAGCAAAATCAGTCAGAAAAACAAAGTAACAACTTGAAAATTAAAAAAAAGAAATCAAATCATTTTTTTGTTGTATTGCTTTTTGAATGCAGCTGGGATCACGCCTGATTATCGTATTTTGATCTGTTCTGGATTACACCTTTGTGAAGCGGAGAGCCAGAGGCAGCCAGACCTGATTTAGACGTTTAAATGACACCCAGCTGACTCCACAGCACTATCTGACAAGCTCTGTGATAAACTGGAAACACCACACAGTCTATCCATCACAACAGCCTTTTGAACACACAGTTAAAGGAAATGTTCCCAATAAGAAATCACAGCTTTGTGGTAATAGATCTCAGAAATTCAATAAACACTGAGAATAGTGTGGTAATTTATTGGCAAGAGTCCAGTATTTGCATATCAAGAAATGGTAGTGAAAAGTCTCAAATTTACAGTGCCATTTTATGGGCAGTTCCCTCTAAATATGACACAGTTACCCAGAAGGTACCAAATATCTACAATCTAGAGTTTGTGTAATGACTTAGTCATCCTTTGGCCAAAAGTACCAACGATACTACTAAATATTCTAGTATATTGTAGCCACAAAACTATATACTACTGCAGTATTGACTTGAAACACTGCCATAAACTTAAGTGTTAAGTCATTTTTTATGATTCAAACATGAGTAAAAACATTACCATGGCTCTTCAAGCAAGAAGTCAAAAACAGTCCAGTTCCTAAGGGGGTGTACTAACAAATTCAGAGATTTCTTACAAGTATTTTCCCAGTATTGTGAGTGTGGTTAAAAAAAAAAGGAAATTGACACCCAAAAATCCCCATCAAAAATTAACTTTCCAAAGCTGGGTGTGTTTTTTTTCTGTAATGGTTGGATCTTGTGTCTACCTGCATTGCAGCGATTGGTGGTTTCTTGGTTGCACACTTGCAACACCTGTCTAAAGTCCCACTCCAACTATATTTTAATGGATTGTAAAATCGCTCCCGGTAGTCTTTTAATTATGATTATGCAGTTTTTAGCCAGAATCAGAAAGCCTGTGTTGTTTTTTCAGAACTATTTTCTGCAGCACAGCAGGAGCTCATTAGAAATTCACTTCTAGGTTGTGGGTGGGACTGTTGGCACGGAAGTAACCCTTTGTAGATATCCCAGCATCCCTTTGTTTACATTCTCTCATGCTAGCTTATATCCCCTCACAACCCCAAGCTAATTTTAGCTAGCTATATATATATATATATATATATATATATATATATGTGTGTGTGTGTGTGTGTGTGTGTCTGTGTGTAAAAACCCAATTTTTAAATTGTATTAATTTATTATTTATTTATTTTTATGTTTTATATTAATGGATTCATATATAAAGCAGATTTTTTTCATATCCAAACTTTCTGAAAATATTTTCAAGAATTTTTACTGTAGCAAAATATTAAAACAATGAAAAGTTTAACAAAAACAATCCACTAATGTTTTTGTGTTTATGTAAAGAAGAAGATATAATACTTTTGTCAACCTGTCGATGCAGCATCACCTGCAATCACCTGTCAAGAACTTCTGCAATTATCTGGTGAGCCCTCGAACATTTGGAAGAAAATAATGGTTTCTTCCACAAAAAACACAGATGGAAATCAAATGTATAAAGGAGGGTGAAAAGAGTGTCAACATAAAGGCTATTGCTCTACGTTTTTGATACTTCAAGTGCACGATTCCCCATTATATTGTCACCAAACACTTTGCAGCATGTTGTGCTGCTTTCCAAAGGTCAAACATTGAAGGATCTGCAGCTCGTCTGTCCACACCCCGATCATTGATGTTAAAACAGATGTTTTACATCAACAGCTAAAAGCCAAATATTCTCTATAGCATCACTGCTGTGGGAAAGAAAAGATTTTGAGATACAATATGTACACAAGGCACGACTTAGTTTTACCACAGATAACAATGTTTGATTAGAAATAACACCAGAAATGTATTGTCTGTTTGGGCAGAAGTTTTCCATTACTGTGCGTGATTTAGTAAATGTTTTTGCAGATGTGAGTCTGCAAAGAACCATTAATGCTCAAATCCAACCAGTTCAGACGCAGCTCAACTCCAGTGGTGCTCTAGGTTTGATTATGCACAAAAACCCACCAAAAGTCGTCTGCCTAGTAAAAATGTAAATTTAAATGAGTTGAATGGCTGGACAGCCTTGAATGTCCATGCAACAGTGTGCTTGAAAAACGATAATATGGTTTAAGATAAACTATTAACATATAGCTCTCAGAAGTTGTGATGAATTGTTTTCCAATGTTTTTTCAACTCCCGCTCTGATCATATTTTAATCTGTTGTAAAATCACTCTCAGTGGTCTTTTAATTATGATTATACTTTTTTTTTGTTGCAAAAATCAAGAAAACGTGTCATTTTTCTAAAACGTACTTTCTGCAGAACGACAGTAGTTCATTAAAAATTCACCTCTGAGTAGTGAATGTAATGTAAGCCCGCTCCCTTCCCATCATCCATCTGGTTACGCGCGCTCATGCTAGCTTACAGCTTCATTTTTTTAATTCAGGATCATACAGATGACGTTAGCAGTTACCTGTATGTCCATCTATGAAAGAGTCCTAACCATCATCAAAGAATCCTGCAGTTCCAACAATTGCTCACTTAGAGGCGACAAGAGGAAAGAGTGATATTATACAATCACCTTAACGTTCTAGAGCGTGCTCTTCACAGAAGACTTCTCACCCACTGCACCACTACTTTAATTTGTTGTGCTGTCTTGTGTATAAACTAGCGCTGTCAATCGATTCAAAAATTAATCAGATTAATCACACTTATGTGCTGTGATTAATCATGATTAATCACCATGTTTTACGAATTAAATTTTATACGACAAAATGCAGCTGAGAGAAGATGTTTCCACCCATTTTTGTCTAAAAGGTTTAAATTGATGAAGTGTTATCTCAGAAATGTAATTTGTGTGCACAAAATACAACAGTAAGACAAGCAGAACTGTGGACTTTAATGTCTGCAGTATTACTCCAAAAAAACAAAGATTCTGACATACAGCCATAAAAAACAAACATTGTGTTTCTGCACTTTAAAGGGTCCGGGTGAATACTCTATTCTGATTGGCTGCTGGGTGTTCCGGAAGAAGTTCCGGTCACAAACTTTTTCTTCATTTTCTGGACAAAAACAAGCTGTAAGAGGTGAACTTTGTCTCTGATCGGATGCTTTACTGAACCTATCATGAGCAGCATATACATGTTGACAGATTTCCTTTGCCGCTGCAATTCACGGTCGCTGCCGGCTCAGCAATGCATTGACTTGTTACCATGACAACTGTCCGCATTACGTATAAAATAGCCCGTCTTTTGTGAAAAAGCAATCTGAACCTAAAAAAATAACAACAATAAAGTACTAAAAATTGATTAAACATTTATTTCTTTTCTAAGTGACCATATTAGAAGGGAGATTGTGCCCACTGCCCGGCGAAGTGTGCATTCAGAAATTGACGCATGCCGCGGAAGCCTGAACCTGTGGAAGATGGTTGCTTTGCAGAGTGTAATTAATCTGCGTTGATACATTTTAACGGATTGGGTTTAATATATGCACTGGTGACCCTAACAGTTTTAATTTTTTTCTTCAATTCTGAACACTTTTGGGATATAGTTAAGGTTAGGGTAAGTTGTATAATTTCCGCTTCTGGTTGAGGATGTCAGGCGCCATCTTGTCTGATCCCTCTCAGTTTTTTTGACGCAACTTGTGATGCATGGTAGTGATATAATTTCCTGCCTTTGCTTCCTCTCTTATCTGCAGACAGTCGCTGAACAAAAGTTTCTGTTTACATGCAAAGCCAGAACTTTGTTCTTGATGGATCTACGGTTAGCTTCGTGTTCGGCTGAGCTTTCACATATACCAAACTGAGCAGATCTCCAGAGAAAACTAATCAGGATGTGAATCAAACCTTCCAGTGTGAATATCAGAGTCAATACAAACTTTCAATATTAGTTAGAAATCAAAAATTATTTAATGAAGTGATCAATAATAATATATATATAAACATAAAAAAGGCATTATCCGCATCTGCAGGTCCAGATTTTACTGCCTACGGGACTCACAATACAATATTTAAACATATCCTAAAATGTGGCAGTATTTTCTTAAGTTTCTTAAGTTCTTTTACTTAATGAACAGAAAACAGCCAAACGGTGAACAATGTAGAACTTCGAGTATTGAGGTTATCAAACTGAAGTTTCTGCATCTGTGTGCATACAAGGGTAATTGGGTGTAGATGTGTTTGGATGTTCTCACCAACTAGTCTGCTTACATTTGCACAAATGCTAGACATTTTTGTTCCTGTTTCCTGAAGACAACAGCATGCAACAGCACACCCAGGATTTTATCACTCAAGTAGACCAAGGAAGAGGCCGGCGGCAAGAATTAATCAAGATGGAATGGCGAAAGTGTCCAAGCTTTTCACAAAAAGAAAGCCACTTTTTGGTAAGAGGAAAATGTATGAGAGCCGGTGATCCAGCCAAACAGCTTGAAACATTATAGTTAAATCCAAAGCTAAAACTTCAGAATATAACACGGATTTTTTTTCCATTATAACATGCATTTTAGTAAGTATTGCCAACATTGGCCTATATTTTTTAAATTTGAAGCCATCTAAAACCGAAAAGGTTGTGAGAGATTAAAAACAGTTCAAACATAAACATAATCAGAAATAACATTGTAAAAATCTATTGGGTTTTAAATTCAAAACATTTTAACAGTTAAAATAACACCAACAGTTATTAGTTATTATAAGAACAAATGACTCATTTTAGATGCCTGCTGTTGTTTGGGACACAGATGGTCCCACAGTATTGGAGATCGTTGCCAGAGTCCAAAATCCGGGTCAAGCAGTGCTGAACATGGCTAGCAGGGAGCGAAAGGCACAGGCAGTACTCGGTGGGACTGAGACTTTGGAGTGCGGTTGCCCTTTCTGGTCAAATGTTTTTGACAGTTTACTCTCCTTAATCAATGACAAGATTTGGTTGGGATTGTGGATGCAAGAAGGCTCTGGTTCAAATCCCACATGGGATCTTTTTGTGTAGAGTTTGCATGTTCTCCGCCGAGCACTCCGGTTTCCTCCCACAGTCCAGAAACATGTTTGTAGGCTGATGAGGGATTCTAAATTGTCCCTAGGTGTGAGTGAGTGATTGTGTGGCCCTGCGACTGACGGGCAACCTGCCCAGTGTGTACCCTTCGCCCAGCAGTAGCTAGGACAGGCTAGGACCTTTTGACCCTGAAAGGGATGACTAAATGTGGATGAACAGTTAAATTTTGGTTCCCATGGATGCATGGTTAAATAAGACGTTTCAAAGTGCTTCAGTCAGAGCGTACGTTGGATTTCAAACCATTAAAACGTGGACAAACAGGACACTGGAGCAGGTTTACGCTAATCTTGTTAATTCTCGCTAATTCTTGTTTTTATTTATTTGTTCATTACTGGTGAAGCAGCAACATTTCTACTCCAATACTACCAGTTTGTCAAACTTTAATCCTCCATTTGTTCAATAAAACTATATGTAAATGTATATATGTGGGCGAGTTGCTGTCCTTTCCAATCGCTTCCACTGTGTTATATTCCCACTGACAGCTAACAGGGGAAGTAGTGTGGAAATGTCACAACTGGACTTGTTACACAAGTGGCATTCCATCGTAGCACTACACTGCAATTCATTTAGCTCCCAAGAGACGGCCATTCTTTTTCTAATGTTTGCAGAAGCCTGTCTAGGTGCATGATTTTAGACACGTGGAACTGATTTAAACACCTGATCTCAATTATTTGGATAGATGAAAGACACCTTTGGCAATACAGTACATGTAAGAGAAAGAATGAACTCCTTAATGTATGTCTGGTCCCAAAGACGCTGATGCAGAGCGTTACCGTATTTTCCACACAACATAGCGTGCCAGATTATGCGGTGCGAATGGTCTACTTTTTAAACTTAAGTCATAAGGCACACTGAACTATAAGGCGCATTTAAGCGAGACAAAAGAGTCAGAGAAAAGTTCCTCAGTCAATCAGACTTTATTGACTGTGTTCACTGTAACTCTCGAACTTGTTTGTTACACACTACACATTAGCCACGTTGAAAGCGTTAGCGTATTCACAATACCTGCAACTCTCAATTTTGCTTGTAATGGGCAAAAACAGAGCAATACCGCTAAAACAAACGTTACTGTAAGTATGCTAACTCCCAACCTTGTCTGTAACGTAAAAAACATGAAGTCCAACGCCGATACATGTTGGCCGCATTAGCTTAGCCTATTCACAATTTCTAACTTTGTAACACGTAAAAAACAGACTGATACTGCTAAAACAACCGTTACTGTGACTATGCTAACTGCCAACCTTGTTAGTAACACTTAAAAAAAACCTGTCTGACACTGCTACATTAGCACATTCACAATAACACCAAACTTGTTTGTAACTCATAAAAAACACAGACCTTTTTGCAAAGCGCTGTGTAACTCTCGAAATCGTTTTGACATCAGTAAACACAACCAGAATGGACCCATATATAAGGCTCCGGATTATGAGTCGGTTTTCTTAAATAAATAAGTGAAATCAAGGCTTTTCTGTGTGCCATTTTGTGTGGAAAATATGGTGTTTTGAAGCATTCATGCTGCAGCCTCATAGCCGCTGTGCTTCTGCGTTTGGGGGAACCAGGATTATTGATGAACTTTGTCCATCTTCTTTTTTAACTTCCTACCTTTGAGATGTAGGCTTTGATGCCTTCAGCCAGCTTGATGCAGGGCTCTCCCAGCAGCTGGGCTACTTGGTCTGGTATGTCCTGGTCCAGAGCATTCAGTAAACCCAAGCATCTTAATTCCTCTGTCACCCCTTGGCTACGCACCTATGGGCGATACCAAAGGTGAAAAAATATGATGGGTTTATAAAAACCACTGTTATGAAAACTTTCATAAATTAGAAGCAAAGAAATTCATAAAAAAGACTCAAAAACAGAAAAAAAAGAACGCATAAATAATCTACAATCTGCATAAATAAAGCACATAAAACAACAGAAAAAGAAACAAAACCAATATATGTGAACTCCTGAGAGGATAGTTTCCCCTAAGACTTAAACCAGAATACAAACGCAATGGATCTCCGTAACAAATAGACAGTCTAGTGCTAAAGAAAACAAAGTCAGAATGTCAATGCAGGACAACAGATTTGTCAGAATTCCCTCACTACTTCCTAACCCAAAAGCCAAAATAGATTAGGACTGGATTTTAATGCAACTTGGACACTTGTTCACTACGCCAAACATGACCTCATCAATTTGCAGAGGTAAAATCCTAAAAAATATAACTATTTCACAAAGACTATTTATAATTCCACTGGGTTCTGATGAAAAGAACTTTGATAGCTTATTTAAAAAAAATAATTACAACTTAACTTAAATAACTTTTTTTTCATTTGGAAAAAATGTTTTATAATTGATTTTTTAATGGGATTATTCTATTCTTTGAAACTTGATACAGAGCAAGTCCTGTCCCAAAATAAAGCTAAGCTTTACTAATATAAAAGCTGATCAGCTTTTTAAGGCTTCATTTGTTAAATATTCCTTTTCAGATTTTTTAAACAAAAAAGACATCATCATAGGAAAGTTGTACAGAGAAGACATGTAGCCGGCACAAAACTGAACTGCGTGCCAAGTGTAGAGGAAAGAATGGGGCACAGAGGGGAAAAGCAAAGACGATAAAAAGGGCTTATAACAAGATGTCCTTCATAGACCCAAGACTTGTTGGAAACGTTACACCTTTAGGTCAGCTTGGAAACACCTTGTTGTCCTCCAGAAAGCTGGAAATGCTAACTAGAGAGGACAATGTCTGGGCATCTATTTTTACAACCCAAACCCCAATAATGCATGGATGGCAACCTCAACATGTATAAATTATATAATTCGAAAAATTGTAAAAATCTTATTTAGGAAGTGAATCTTCATGGGAATCCGCCCTTGCTGTAAGATAACATTTATGTGTGCATGAGCGTGTATCCTTTTCACGGTCTGAAAGCCCACCTAATGACTTTGATAAATAAAGTACTGATGAGAAATAGGAGACCGCGGAGCTGTACTTTTTCACTCCTCTTTTTTCAATTAATTTCTTTATGCTTGACTTCTCTTTTCTAATGAAAGCTTTCCTTTTGTTTTCTTTCTTGTTGTTTTCCATCTCTGGTCTGTTTTCATATGTGCTCTGCAACATTCTTCGACTTTCCACTCCTTTCCCAGGCCTCCTTTTTTTCCCCCTGCAGCGACACAGCTCATGCTGATGCATGAGTGGATCCCCTTGTTGCTAAAAAAGATAGCAGTGTGCTTTCGCCTGTGAGTAAATTGGTTAAAGCTACATGAAAAGCATGTATGACTTGTTAATGTTTTTTTTTTGCCTAAAGTATAGGGGCCACATCTAAACATTGTTGGTAACACACATCTGTGTTGTGTTGAAATACGGCCACAAGGACTTGAGCTTATTATGTAAAAAAAAAAAAAAAAAAAAAAAAATATATATATATATATATATATATATATATATATATATATATAGTTTTTCCAGTTTGTGTGTTACTTTAGTCATGGTATATCAATGCCGTTGAGTGTGTCAAAAGGACCGACAACAGCTGAGAAATTAGTTTATGATAAATGTGTGAACTTTGGATGAACTAGAAGTTTATCTGGGGGTGAGAGCAGTACAAATCTACTGGATGCACAGCTGATTAAAGAAGTCAAAACCCATTTAATGTTTAGTGACTGAATAATAGAATCTTGTGTCATCTTGTTAACCAAACACTATTAAAATGCATTTACACTGTAAGTCCACAAAAACTGTGCAGTGGAGCCAAGAGACAAATGCGTCTTGTATCTCAGGGGTTATCCATGAAAATGACTGTCTGAGGGCCCAGACGGTGTGAAGAACACTGCATGACATCAATCTCCTCAGATAATTAGCAGTAAAACCCTTGGTCCCATATGATGTGTACACTCCTCCTTTGCTGAAGAAAAGAAGTTTAATCTGCTCCTCAGAAGCTGACCTGCAGGTTTACTATGACCATAAAATTACCAGAGTTTGTAGGGAATAAGTCTAACATGGAGGTGACAGTGTGATGATAAGGTTTATGCTGGCTACATACTAGAGTTGTAAAACTTGCAGGTGATTTAAGACTGTCTATGGATTTCCCAAAGTCTTACATAGCATACATTACAAATCATCGAGTTTATATCTCATTTACAACGCATGGAAAACACAGATGATGTTGCGAGTTGTTGTGTGATGTTGTTGTGTCTGAATGATATCCATCTATCTTTGACCCAGTTTGATAACTTGCTGTTCAAAGGAGGGAATAAATATAGGAAAAAAATTAGACGATCGTTTTGTTTTTGTCTCGATGGAAAAAAGAAAAATATTGTGGAGTCCAGGAGTAGAACGATGAGCTTCTCCTACATGCTGGTTTTGGACTCCACCTGCTGATCACGACGTCAACACGTCAAGGGCCAAAGTCGAGTCCCTGATTGGTTGACACGATGTGTTTTCTTTGCCAAAGTTCAGATTTTTGAACTCTGCATGCTGAGCCGTGATGCCCAAATCACATTGCGGCCACGCCGACGCACAACGCCGAATGGTCAAATCACGCCACTCGACCTCTGATCATGTCTGTACATTGACTTAACATTGAAACTGGACGCCAGTGACGTGCGAATCGTGGTGTGAATGCAGTTTTACAGTAGTACGATGTTGGACCGCAGCGCAAGCATGAAGTCACGCAGAGCTTCTATGGGTTAGTTGTTCAATTATTATTTATTCCCGAGCTTAAATCCAACAGAACACACATGGGATTCTTTTGAGGAGAACAATGGAAACAAAAATCAACGATAAAACATGGAGCAAAGACCAGATGAGATCAGGGGGCCATTCAGTGTTTTCTTCAACAATCAGGCTGATAGAGTTTAAAAACAAAAGAAGGATAAAGCTATTTTTCAAAAACACATCAGCACTTTCATTTTTTTGCAGAAATTTCCACTACAGACCTTTCCTGCTGTAAAAATGAAAGATTAAAAAAAATTTTGCTTCAAATAAAAACATCCCATTTCAGTGGTTGTGCACAATAGAACGGTCAGAGACCATAAACTGTTTTCTACTGAATTAAATGTATTTCTTTGTGGCTGTAGTGAGTAAAAATGTTATTGCTCATTCATAACCTTTGGACATGAGGCCATGAAAAGTATTTGGGTCTCTAAACATTGTCCTTTTATCCTTCTGGCGCTGCCATTTTTGTCTCCATGTGCTTCCTGTTACATGAAAGGGTTGTAAAAACAAGCCGAGGAATAAAAGAGCAGTCAGTCACCTTGATTCATCTGGGTAACGTCGGGACGCATCCCGACAAAAACTGCTGACGCTGAAGTCTGCGGCGCAGCAGTTTGTCTATTGTGAGGTGAGTGTGATGACAGCTACCACCAGCAGAAGAGAAGGGGAGGTTCAAGGATGAGTGAGTTAGCCTGATCTCTCACGACAAAAACAGAAGAGGTGAAGTGGGCTTTTTTTTTGCTTTCTGATGTTGTTGCTAAAACACACTCCCTGGTATAATGGACACGGTCGAGCAGCTAAATGTTATTGAGGGGAAGCTTTGTGTAGGAAAAGCTTGTGTATTCATTTATTCATTCATGCTTAGAGTCCATAAAATGATGTATCAGTAGGAAGAGTTTGATCTATTCCGGGAAACTGTTCTGCCCATGTAAGAGATGAGACAAAGCTAATAAACAAGACTGCCCTGAGCTGAATGCAAGTCTTAAAGTAAACTGTCTGATCCATGCTTGTGTGGAAAAAGGCCAGAGGCTAAAACCAGAAACCAGTCAGACAGAGAGACATTTTTCCTTTCTCTGTCTGACTTTCTCTGTCTCAACCAGGATCACCAAACCAAAAGTACGGCATTTAGTGACAACTGTAATTTACTGTTAAAGTCATGCGAGGTTAAAGACCAACTTCAAGGCAAAATGTGTTTCTCTAGCATTTTTCTCCTGATGGAGGACATAGTCTAAGAAAATTAAGCTTTAAGTCGCTTTTCTGAGTATTTGGTTGTGAATCAGTAACAGACGAAATAATGCTGTTTGATAAAGAGCTTATTTGTGATGTGGGGAATGCACTGGGCGGGTCACAAGCTCTAGACTAGATACATTAATGTCTCAGTTTTACTCATCTGAGCTGGAATCTGGCCAAAAATGACTGGATAGTTCCAGTATTACTCGATTTTTTTTGTTGCTCCTGCAATATTAGGTTGTGAGTGTAAGGAGCTGTAAGCTAGTGGGAGAGCATGTAAACTCTCTGAGCTCTCTGATGAACTACTGCTGCTCTGCAGAAACACTGTCCCAGAAAATAACATTGTTTTATTATTTTAGCTAAAAACGGCATAATCGTAATTAAAAGACCACTTTTACAATCCATCAAAACATGATCGGAGTGGGAATTTAATGTAAGTAGTTTAGCAAAACTCATACCAGCACTTTATAGTTGTCACTTGACCTCTTCTAAAAAACAATCAAAACAAACATTGGTTGCACTTCTGTATGTTTGTCCAAAGTTTGAAAATGAATGCTGCTGTTGACGTTTTCCCAAAAGACACTAGTTAGAAATGAGATGTGATCTAATTCTCTCAGAAAAGGAAGACGTGACAGCATTTGGAGATTAGCAAGCAGGGATAGCAGCTCAAGCTAGTAGGGTTAAGAGTAAAATATTAGCAAGCTAACAGTCCATTGACTATCAAAAAGCTAAATATGCGCAGAGACCGATGCCCTTAAATCAACCTAACTGCATACAAGTAAACCAAAGTAACTATAAAAACAGTAGCGACATAAGATAAAAAAAATACAAACATTTGCTGGTATGAAAGCTCTGTTGGAACCTTCAGCAAAGAGAAACAAGCTGGTTTTTAAGCAAATGATGCGTCTGTGAAATGACTTGAAAACCTGGTTTCAGCTAAGAATGCCCGACAATATTGCATTGTTGCTGATATTTTACATGCCTACATTTTCTAACCCATCCCGGCCAATACCCGTAACCTAAATGTGATATTTAAGCCATATTGGAGCCAGAAATCGTCAGTAAGCAGAGATTGGTCCAAGTCGGTCTCAGTCAGCATTTCTATGGCAACCACTCTGGCCAGTCAGGGGTGAGTTTGCTGGAAGTCCACACCCCTGCCACTCTCAGTTCTATTTAGTTGTACAGGCTTCTTTTCTATTGCACAAGTGTATGGTTTATTTACAGACCAGATACAAAAGGAAAACTATTTTAGTGGTACTTTAGTGGTTTTGTTTCTAGGAGAAACGACATAAAAAAATGAAGTATGTGAAATCAAAACCCTCAAAAACCTTAATCTTATTTTTCTGCTCCTCTCTAAAACACATTAAACTGAAACAATCTGGGATCCTGAGGGCTTCTGATCTCTTTAAGGTCATCTATTCTGGCCAGAATGACTGAGATCCAGAGAAAACTCCTGCAAATTCTAATGTTGACTTTCAGGAAGTGAAAAAACAATGCAGCACTGTTCCTTCCACTGTGTGTGTATGGGCGTAAGAGTGTGTGTGTGAGCTTTGGTTGTTGCTGGACACCAAATCATGAAAAAGAATATCTCAGAGGGCCACTATGAAACTAAACCACAATTTTGTATTTCGGTGTGTGTGCTCGTGTGTGTGTGTGAGTTTGCTGGCAGCCCAGAAAGCTCATTTGAGGGGATTAGGAAAAGGAGAAGACAGCCTTGTAACTCAAATCCGACACGACACATTTTTGGACCGAGCCGGTGTGTGTGTGTGTGTGTGTGTGTGTCTTTTGGTTATAAACAGTGAACGCAGAGAAAGCTGGCTGTAACAGACAATGCTTCTCCTGCTTTGTGATGAAATAGCAATGCTACACTGGAGGGGTCAGTGAAATGGCTTTGCTCATAAATCACTTCAAGCATACACAGATGGAAGGACAAATGTCTAAATACAAAAATACCCATTAAAGGTTCAGCTGTAAAACTTGATTTATAAGCAGAGCCAATGGAGGTAATGTATTTGTGTAGGTTGTACGTAGATCAGGCAAAAATAAAAAACACACAAACAAAAAAAGCCAAGAATTTATAGAATAAAACTCTAGATTTCCCGTATGCTTGGAAAGCTCAGAGACAAACTTTGTGTTTTAGATGTAGTTTTTAATTGATGGCAGTTTTCCAGACAGCTGGTTTGGAGCAAACTTTGATAACCGTGGGATGATAGAAACTCTGGCTCTCCAACTCTGGAAAGAAAAATGGTAACTTAAACTCTGACTCACAGGTAACGTACTCAGGTGGTATCCATGGTAACCAATCCTGTGAACCTAATGTGCCTGTTGGCAGTTTTTTTTTTTTTTTAAACAAAAGAGTTTCTCTCTTCCTCTCCTCCTGAGCCTAAAGCAGCTGTTTGACACTGATTCATTTCCAAATTCCTGCGGTCCATGTGACCACACATCTGAATGCGTTCTGTATCAGAAGAGGTTTTTAGCGCCACTGATTCATGGCTAAATACTGATGGCCTCTAAAATGAGTCTAATTATTGATAATGAAACCCCTAACCGCTATGAGGACAAATGCAAAAGATCTCAGTTAAGAATGCAGCCGTTATGTTCACGATTCTGGCTCTCCAGCACAAACCAGAGCCAGATCATTGATTTGGAAGGAAAACAAATCTGTGTGAGGCCTTAAAGGCTTCCACAATTTTCAAGAATAAAGTCATCTTGTGATTTTTATAGGTATTGTTGGGTATCCACCCATGACACGTTAAGATTGGACATATTTTCTCAACCGTGGGGCAGAGGTGGAGCAGTTCACCTCTCGATTAGTTGCCAGTTCAGTTCCTGGCTTTTCTGCCCTTATATTGAAGTGTCCTTGGGCAAGACACTAACCCTAATCCTACATTGTTCCTGGTGGTTTTAACTTGGCACCATTGTTCGGCAGCGGTCATCAGTGTGTGAACGGTACTGTTAAGTGCTTTGGGCCTTAAAGCAAGGTAGTAAAATGCTCTATAAGTATACATCATTACACATATTTCCAATTGTATTTTATTAATGTATGGTGTTGCAAATTCATGTAAACAACTTTTTGCAATGGTAATAAGCCATTTATTGGTTAAACTGATCCATCATCCTTGCTGCATTTTTAATGACCAACGGGTATCTGCTATATTGTTCAAGAGCTATCAGAGTAGGTGTATTTAGCTTTTTAAAACAACAAACAAACAAAAGGAAGACTTTTTAATCGTGAAAGGGAGGTGATTGAACTGCATTGGTGTTTATCAGTGCAGACTGTAAGCCTTTTTTATTTGGTTTTCTGGCAACAGTAATCAAACTCTTAAGTCAAAAGTGGTTCCATTAGAAAACGGGTTTATAGGAAACCAATAACTCTTAAATAGACCCAAAAAAAAAGCACAATGGTTTTTATTATTGGTGGCTTTAGAAAAGTAAATTGATTATGCAGCACTTTGAAGTATCTGCATATTGAAAGTTTAGCCAAAAAATGTTTCCTTAAAATTAAAATGATAGATATATAGGATAGGATATATCATGAACCGAGTGGAGCACATGCTTTTCTGATGTTACCATGAGCTCTTATGGTTTAAGGTAATTAAGATATTATCTATGACTTTTTACTGTAACTTCATACTAGCATTACCTTTAAAAGTGAGTTTGGATGAATACCAAGGGTTCTAGAACAGGATCTAATCATTCTGATATGCCTTTTACAGATGTTTTAGCCCATTTAGGGAGTACAAGTGGCCAGGTTAAATTTATGACCTTAGTAAGGCCCGACCTTCCAACTGTTCCAACTCAAAAAGAGATACGGGAATATAAACTTGAAAACTTTGATGGGCTGACAGCACCTCCAGCAAATCTCTGCCTGCAGCTTTTGTTGGAGAAACAGCATAGCGCGAGCCATTAATGGAGAGAGCATACAATCCCACAGCGGGACAGTAGAACACCACTCCCAGCACGTGCGTATGGAACTATGACCTTTCTTTGTGAGCTTTGCTGTTTTGGATGCTGTCCAGCTAAATTAGAATTTACAGGCTCACAAAAGCAGCTTGCCTGGTTTTTGTCTTTTCCTGCTTTAGACTTTGTTGCTCTTGAGAGAAAACCATCTTCATTTAAAGGTAAAATTATGCTTACCTTTGATAAAGACAGACCACTGGGGTATTTCAGAATCAGGAGTAAACATAGTTTTAGTATGTGGTTGCCTGTTGAATAAAATTCACAAAAGAGGTAGAAAAAACAACACAAAGTCAGTCTTTTCCAGTATTTGCCACCTGTATAAACCTGTAAAACATGATGCCAGAAATGTCAGTTTTACATGATTGAAGGAGAAGAGAAAGAAAAATGAAAGCTGTGCTAAAGGAGGCACTTTTTAAAACTTTATTGGCTGCAAAATTTACAAAATAACAATCAGAAAGCAAAAAAGGTTGCGATATGCTGGCAAAATCTGTGTTATGACTTAACTACACGGGAATTTGCAAGTGCCTGAGCTATTGTTTTCTGTATTCCTGTACAAACTTCACTTGGCATGCACATAAAAATAACAGCTGACACTCTTAGGGTTCCCATCCACCTATGAACTGTTCTTTTTAATGCATGATACGTTCCACACATTGAATAGCTATTTTCTGCAAAACAATAGCTAATGGTGACAAAATTAAGTTTATATTTTAAAACATTATTAAAAGAATGTTGCTCTAACAATGTTAATAAAATCCATCCATCCATCTTCTTCCGCTCATCAGGGACTAGGTTGCAGGGGCAGAAGTCTTGAGTAACCCTATAGCTACTGGTATCGTATTTGATACACTTTTTTGAGACTCCTGTCTCGTAAGTATGAGACAAACTTTTCTTAAAAACCAATTGTAAACAATTTGGTCCATGTTTTCTGCCCTGTAGTTTATCATCATTCCACTAGAGAAGGTAGAAGGGCTCATTTCAAAATGACTGCTTCCATGAAATAAAAAAAAAGAATTCTCCACCCATGCACCTTTCTTGCACGTGGTTCTTCACTTCTTCTCCACACTCTCCATTACCCAGATACCCTTTTCTCTCTCTTCTACCTCACTCTTCCACTTTGGTCTCTCTCATTCACACACATGAACTCCGTCTTACTGCAGCTAACCTTTACTCCTCTCTTTTCCAGGGCAAACCTCCACCTCTCTACCTTCTCCTCCACCTGTTCCCTGCTCTTACTACAAATCACAATATCATCTGCAAACATCATAGTCCATGGTGATTCCTGTCTAACCTCATCTGTCAGCCTGTCCATCATCATTGCAAACAGGAAGAGGCTCAGAGCTGATCCCTGATGTAACCCCACCTCCACCTTGAACTCGTCTGTCACCCTTACAGTGCACCTCACCACTGTCTTACAGCCCTCATACATGCCCTGCACTGCTCTAACATACTTCTGTCACTCCAGACTTCCTCATACATTACCACAGTTCCTCTCTGGGCTCTCTGTCATAAGCTTTCTCCAGATCTAGTGCAGCTCTCTTTGACCTTCTCTGTTCTTCTCTATAAATAAAATCCTCAAAGTAAATAATGCATCTGTAGTGATCTTTCTTCATTAAAACAGTTACACCATGCTAAAACTGTGTGGATTAAATATAAAATAGGGTGTTTTTTTTCATGTCAATATGTTTTGTTTTTTAAACTAACATTATTATGAGCAAAAATTTACAAAATCAACCTACATATCATAAGTGATACTGTAGTGTCATAAAAATGATATTACAATTATTTTTTGTGGATTTCATCAAAGGGCTTAAAAAACATCTAATCTCCACAAAATTTGAACTTTCTGTCAGATCTTTGATGCAGTGGGCTTTAAAGGGTTACATTTAGATCCGTTTTAATAAACTTGTGCTCACAGCAGATATATATATTTATATATATATATATATATATATATATATGAGATTGTAGTTTAGGCTAGGAATAACTCAAAAACTTTCTGACACTGCTCTGAAATATTAGCATGTCTGTACTGAACCATAGAAAACACCCAGCGCCTCTTCACTGTCTCCTGCTCAGTGGCAGTGGGAAGCACAACAAATCACAATCAGTGAGTCTACTCATGTTAAATGATCTTTTCTAATTGATGACCAAGCACAAAGAGTTTCATAAATCTGTCCAGGGTGTACCCTGCCTTTGCCAGACTGTAGCTTGGATAGGCTCCAGCAACCTCATGACCCCAAAAGGGATCAGGCCGATTTAGAAGATGTGTGGATGGGTGGAAGAGTCCCTTATATGTGTTGTTTTTATTCACCAATTGGACACTGTGGCCACAGAGAAAACTTGTGACAATAGCATGCTGTCTTTCACATACCACTGGGTGCCCTCTCAGCAGGAATTCGGACTTCCACACAGCCTCAAATTAGGAACAACTAGCAACTGAACGAGAGTAATAATAGCTGTATTGTGATACCTGAACAATATCAAGAAAATGGCTACAACCGTTTGTGTTTTGGGGGTCTCAAGCTGTGTACACCATGTTTCAGGCACACTTCAGGCTGCACAAAGATGTGCTTAATGTGGATTTGTGTGCACCGCCAGATAATTTGAGATCCCCAGTGAGAATATGGACTCATTAACTCAGTTACCTGACAGTTTGAGACCACAAAGTACCAAAACCATTGTTTAAATACTAAAACGTGCACCACTGAGTGTTGTAAGGTCAAAAAAAGTAAAACACAACATTGATTGTTTTGTTGGAGCTCTTGGAAATCCATCATGCCCATAAAAATTAAATGTTGTTCGTGCTGTGACAAAACAAAATATAAATAGTGTTTTATGGGACAGCCAAGTCATCTGCATGCACTAGCAAGAGGCCACAATGTGCACTTTCTTTCTAACTCACTTAAGCTTCAGCCTCTGTGGACCCCCTGTGGCTCAAACGCTGCTGCAGCTGCTGGTGTCTGAGTTTGACAGAGATTTTAATTTATTTCAGCTGCAAGATGTTCTTATCCTGATGCGCTGCATTTTTTTTTCACTTGTGTAGTAAATGAGAGAAAATCAGAGTAGAAGGCAAGGCGGCCCCAGCTGCACATACTGTACTTCATTGTCAGCAAGTCAGTGTATGCTGAAGTCAGTGTCCCTGTGCACCAGCTTGCAGTGTTCAAACTTGAATGTCTTTTTACTGGATGAATGAAAACTGAAAGATGTATTTAAACGGCAACATTTACATTTAGAAAGCATAATTGTCACTGCTGCTTTGGATGATTTCACGACCTAAAAAATCCTGAAAATGTTCCCTTTGATGGATGACAAGATAGTAAATGAAGTCACAGCAAGACCTAAACAGAATTGACTCTTAATTCTAGAAAACAGTTTAATCTAAACTGACAAGTGCTTCCCAAAGACATGATTTATAAACTGACGTTTTCATCTTTAGAGGAAACTGATAACAAGTTTTCGTAATATTCTTAAATTCCTTTCTATCAAATATTTTAAATCTATTTTTCAATTCAAATTTTTTATTATAATCTATTTAATATTTTTTTAAACATTTAAAGCAAATTTGTTTTTTACAGAACTTATTTCAGTAAACTGAACTTCAGTCGTTTTTCTTTTAATTAGTCTACATAAAACACTCTATAGCTTTATTTTGAAAATTGGAAGCTTCACTTGCACATTACTTTGAAGGTTTATTTACTTCTGCTAACAGTAGCATTTACTTTGTTTACTATATGCACTTAAAATCCAATATTTTTCTGCATTTTAGAGCAATAATTACATTGCCTAAAGTGTATTTCCATTTGACTTAAAGAACAAGAAACAGCTATTTTGAACGTCTCAAACAATCATACTTGTATTTTCAGGAACAGACCCCAAATATCTGGGTATTCGGATACTTGTTACAACCCTAAAAGATACACTACTTTGGTAAAACAACACCACGTGTGCACTTAGTGTTCAAAAGGTAAGCACAGATCTATTAAATGGGCTTTTTTTCTAGCGGTATATGGAAGGTTGAGCAACTTAATTTTCTGTTGACACAAAATGTAGTTTGTTTAAATCCTGTGATGGTTTGCAGACGTTCTCAAAGGAACAGAGTGGAAGAGAAAATAGGAAAATTGAATATCAAAAAAGGTTAGATTAAGCACAGAAGGTAATTTTTTTTAAAGTGCAACCTCGAATGTGGGCTTATGTGTTGAAAAAGAGTGTTTTTGTCTGTGTGCCCAGCTTCTGCCTTGGAACAAACAGGCAGATGTTTGTATCAGCCGCAAAAAACACATTGTGGGGAATTTTCTGTCTGCTGTCTGATGCAAAACACAGCTTCTTCAGAGGTTGCTTATCTTCTCTGTTATGTATCGGAATTTCTTTTAGGCTGGTGTTTTTAACATGTTCTTGTAGCATTTTTCTCATGATGGAGGACATAAATTAAGATTAAAACTGTGTTTCTTAGTAATCCTTTCTTCGAACTGTTGTGAATCAGGAACAGACGAAAAAAAAGGTAGCTGGGAGAAGCAACGGCAAGCCACAAGTTCCCGGCTCGACTCCATTCTGATGCATCCACTTGCAGACAAATAGATCCATGTATGTCTTTGTTTTCCTCGTCTGAGCTGGAATCTGGATCAAAGCTGTACGGCTGAATAGCTCCAATATCGCTCACCGTTTTAGTTGCACCGTGAATGTTAGGTTGAGGGTGTGATGGGGCTGTAAGCTAGTGGGAGAGCTTGTGAGAAAAGAAATGATGGGATGGCTTTCTCCACACCAACAGTCCCACTCAGAACTCAGAAGAAGTTTCTGATGAACTCCTGCTGCTCTGCAGAAACTATGTCCTATAAATAGTACAAGTGTTTGGATTTTGGCTAAAAACGGCATCATTATAATGAAAATAGACCAGTTCATGCTCTTTCCATCAAAAGATGATTGGAGTGAAACTTAAATTAAAAATACATTCATGTATTGTAGGTGATGATGCCTGATTTCTTTTGATAAATTTATATTTTTAAATACATTTTAATATATTCTTAATTGAATCTAAAACTAAAAAAATGATTTTAAAAGGATTTAAAAAGGATTGAATGTAATTAGAGTAATTTCATCCAAACATTTCATTTCATCAAGCAAACATTTTCCAAACAGATGACAGATAAACAGAATATCACATCCTTCACTCTTAATGACCATTTCTTAACTTTTTATTGATACAGGGTCTGAGTAATTTCTTGTAAGTTATTTATGTGATGGTCCTTTTATTGCGTGTTCAATTAAACATTTTAACTTTTTCATTAGTTTGCTAATCATTGTAATTTAAATGTTCCTCAATTGGACAGTGTCATTCTTCATTTTCAACCCCAAGTAAATAAATAGAATGGTGATCAGCTGTAGTTTTCATTCCAGCAGCAGATCAGACACAGAACATCACCGCAGCGCCCACCCACACCAGACAGCAACAGGATCGACTCCACAGATGCTGCGATGCTGGACCCCAACCGCTCCAGCAAAGGCAAGCACCGTAGCTATAAACACCGACCAAACCAGCGAGTGCCTACAAAAGATCCCCATATGATAGCATAAGTTCATAAATGTCAGTGACTCCAAACCAAAAACATGACCAAAAAAAAAAAAACACCAGCTATGCGGTTCTAAACGTGTGCTCCACGCTCTTCCCTCTCATGCACGCGCTAATGTTCCATCCACAAGCACACGCTCAAATCCCCACCTGTCATCTCTGCGGAGACTGTTTAAAAACACAACAAATACTTCAACTTTTACTGTGGAAAATTTAGCTTTTTATTCTATGGTGCGCATTAATTTAAAATGACCTGGAAAAGTAATGTACTTTGTCTGAAACTATAAAGTTTTGTTGAGAAAAAAGGCGCCGTGTTTCTATGGATGAGCAGGGTCACAGTGACAGCGCTGCGTGAATAGACCCTTTCCTTATGAGGGAACAAAGATCATTGTGATAAAAGGATTATCACTCTTTTCAAATTGTAAAAATACAAACAGAGGACAGATCAGTGCCCTACAGGTTGCTGACCCCTGCCCTAGATAATTGGACAGTAGCGGAGCCGGTCCTGGGCTGCGTGTTGCCCTAGGCGAAAACGCATCTTGCCCCCCCCCCGCATGGCTGGAGAAAAAGGAAAGGGTGGCTTTGGCGCCCCCTGCTGTACAAAAAAGAAACATTTAAATGTTAAGAGCCCCTCCAGGCACTTAACTTAGGCGATTGCCTAGGGCGCCTGTGACCAGAGCCAGCCCTGGGCAGTAGTCCAGCACCACTTAGAATGATTTTAAGCAGATTAACTTTATCTCAGAAATACAAAACAAAAAACAATAAGAGTGCATAGTAGTGTGTCCATGACTGCAACTACAGAATTCTCTGACTTTTTTCTCTAACCCTACAGACAAAAAAGGTTATCCTTCAAATAAGGATTTAGATGAATTGACTTAGAGTTTTAAAAATGAACATTTTATGGCAAAAAAACTCCAACCTCTATGAACACATATTCTTCCTGTTTTATTTTGACAGTGTTTCTTTTTTTCCTTTTCTGTTCGCCTGAAGCTGCTGAGCGCTGAGGACGGCCTCTTTACGTTCATCTGCTGCCAGAGAATTGCCTAACATTTGAAGTCACACATCATAAAAAGAAAAAATGTTTAAAAACGAAAAAGATCTGCCTGTGTCACGTCAGAAAAATCTGTCCTACCCTTAAGCCTCAAAATGGACTGTAATTTGATTCTGTAATGTAAGCTTAACACAGGGAGGGGAGGCGCTCAGACAGAGCTGGAGTAAGAACTGTTTAGTTTGGCAATGAGCCTGATGTAGTTGGAGGTTAGTTATCAGTACCTTTGAATTAAATATAAATATTTACAGAGGCAGATCTGATGTTGTTCTGTGTAGTTAGCTAATTTTGAGCGTACTGATAGGTTCAGAAATCTCTGTGTTTCACACAAACAGCCAATCTAGTCCAAACATGCCCACGAAACCCCCATAACTCCTCAGGCAGACATGAGTGACACTTTCCTTTCAACAATAAAGAACTTTATTCTGAAAGAGTGAAACTTGCTTACAACAGACTCATGAGGACATTTGAATGCTCTCTACTGTTGTTAACTCTTTGCTAAAAAAAAAAGGGAAATAAAACCAAACCCAACAATTCCTGGAACATGAGAGCAACGTCCCTGGTAGGAAAATCCTCTTGGAAGATGATTCATGTTGAGCGTTTAATTAGAATCAACCAAATTTCCCAGCAGTCAATTCATCCCAATTACATTTGGACCAGGCGACATCATGCACGAGCGATTTATATCAGGGTCATCTTCAAGGCTTTACCACACGCCAAAGGAGATGGTCAAAAAGACATTGTCAGCATTGAAGGCTTCAGTGTATTACAAAAGCGTAAATCTGTTTTAGGAAACAAACCTGTCAAAAATGTGACCAAAAGTTCAAAAATTGTATTTTAATAAAGACTTGTAATTATGCATCATAATGCAAACACACTTTGGAGAAGAGATTGTATGAAAGTAAAAGAAAAAGACATGTTGCTTTCCCTGAACTGTTTACATTTCTTTGGGTTTTCCTTTTTTGTTAAATGATGTTGTCGAAGGGAAAGTCGTCTATTGTCTGGAACGGCTTCGTTTTGTCTTTGTGCATGAAAGGGGGGTTAGAACTGAAGTGCTCTGCCTTTTTACACAGCTCCCACTGCGCTGAAACCTTTTCAAAGAATCCCACCGGCATTCTTTTAAATGCTTTAAGGGGCTTATTGAGCTTAAACAGTTACGGCAGGCTAGACACCTGTATGTCTGTTCAAGGTTTGATCGGAATCTAAGCATCTTTTAGTGGAGGGATGATGAAGCAAAAAACCGAGTGAAGAGGAAGTTTAATCAGCAGCATTCACACTGATCATGTGACGCTTGTTCAAGAACATGCTAAACCCATGGTGTTCACATTGGACAAGCAGGGAGGGGCCTCTTCTTCTTTTTTTTTTTACTGTTTTAGCACAGATCTTCCAAATACTGCTCTTTGTCCTTCACAGCTCTAATATGAGAACGACAATTATTAATTTCTCCTCCGTGATAAATTTTCAAATGGTTGACACTTACTTGACCTAAAAGGGATGCCATCCATACCTCAGTACCAAGCCCGAGGCCCCGATTGGTCAAAGCTTGACTTGGTTTAACTTGCAACGTGCTTTTGATGGCCAAGCGTTTTGTACCTACAGCCAATGATGGTCATAGAAACTTGCGTAGCTTTGCATGAACGCAAGAGTTTTGAACGCAAAAGCCCGACGTAGACTTTTTATTGGAAGAGGTTGCTTGAACACGCATTGCTAAAGGCGGTGTGAATGTAGCTTTACTCTGCATTTCAATCTTTTACACTTTACATTCAGAGAAATTCTTTATGTCGGTAACTTGTCCTTACTGACATACATGCTTCTGCGTTCATGGTGCTTGCAACACAATACACCAAACATACAAAAATAAAGGAGATTACACAAAGTTACAAACCTAAAACCACTAAACTACTCTAAGTCCTGCCCAACAAAATAGAAACACTTCCTCCAACATGCTCCTCACTTGTTGCATAGCATGCAGTGGGCAGGGTTTTTCCTGTAACTTTTTCCTCCTTGCAGAGCAGTAACAAATGCTCTGAGTAGCTGCAGTAAACGGCTCTGCGTTCCGACCGCCTTGCAACCATAGCTACATTGTCGTTTGTAGAGATTACTCTGGACTCCCACTAGAATGTTTTATGAACACTGCGCTCTGCTTATGCAATGCAGGTCTTAAGCGAAAGCAGCATGACTACTGCAACCAGGGTCCCCATGACATGTCTAATACCCCAGGGCAACTGTTCGGTTGACCTTATGGTTAATCCAGCCTGCTCCTTCTTTCGCTGCAGCTGCAGGTTCTGCTGCACGTGCCAGGACTGGTTTAGACTCCAAGCTTTACGATGCTTGGCTCTGAGCGTGTTGGAACACGGAGGGAGCCAACAGCAACCACGCTGTTGCTCCCTGAGAAAAGTGAAAACATTACACGCTACAAGCCATTCACCCAAAGTTAACAGAGATATGTAATTCCATTTTTGTTACTTTGCTTTTTTCATTTTAAAACAGTTCCTTGAGGAACTGAAAAAGTCTTTAAAGACAGCAGAACGGCTTAGAGTGCAGTAAGAGTAACAGTAGTAACACTAAGTAAAACGGCAAACACAAGAAGTGTGATTTGAGCTCACTTCAACACATACTTTTAGTCACTGAGAGTAACAAATACATAAAAGCCACAAAACCATTCATAATTAATTACAAAAATCTCTAAACAACCTTTTCAAGTGCCCAATTTTCCCATATTTGCATCACAAAATCCCATTTACCGCAGTCTCTTAAAATGACAAAGGGGTGCAATGCACTGTAGGCTATGCAAATAAGAGCAGCCCAGTTAGAGAGAAGTAATCTATCTGGCCGTAAGAAAACAACTAAATAAAACACTAAAACAAAGTACTGCTGATAATGTTGTTCATTTATCTCTGAGCTCATTGGAAGGCCAAAGTTTAAGCTACAGCACCATTCAAAGATTTTTTTTATGCTACAGCAGCAAAGAATTTGAAGCTAACGAAAACAGATACGGAGTGCCGGAGAGGCTGTACCGGAGAGGCAGCGTGAGTGCCTTTTTCAAGTTACGTAAAGACCCCGGCATCCACATCGCAGATGCAATGTGAGCCCGAGGTTACGGTCTAAAACTTAGAGGTGAATTTCTGTGATGTTTCTTTAAATGGGCATCTAGCTGTTAACTTTGTCATGTGTTTTTTTTTTTTTGCTGTCAGATTAGTTAATACATGAGTGATGATTGCTGGTTGAAAGTTTTTTCCAGCTTTAACTCTGTTTCCATTGACTACAAAATTGCGCAAATTGGATTAGCGATAATGAATTTGCTTATTGGAAAAAAAAATCGAAAAAAGGTTTTTGAACTTGGAGGAGGTGTTTTCTGAAGCTTATCTAAATTGTAATATTTCGCAGAACACTTCTCAAATGAATGAGTCGTGTGACCTTTTTGGTCCGTAAAATCACTACCCACAATTTCCCCAAATCGCTTCATCCGTAGCCGCTCCCCTCTTTCAGGGAAAGTGCCGCTCCATTGTCTGAACCAGACGCCGTCCATCTCCTTTGATAGACAATTTCTACAATTTCACTAAAGTTTTGCGCATATGTGTAATGGAAACGCAGCTTGTGACACCAAGATGGTTCATTTTCTAATTTAACTTCTTACTTCAAATCTTTAAACTGACCACTGGAAGACAACACAACTAAACAGCTCTAATAAAAATAAGACATGGGGAAGACTTATTACATGGAGTAAAATCATTTAATATTGTAACCAGTTCAGCCTGAGTTGGAGAAACTCTATGAAAGATTAGCTATTTACCTGAACTAAAAAATATCCAGATTGTGAAAAAAAACTTCACTACAAGTTCACATACAGTGGGTATGGAAAGTATTCAGACCTCCTTACATTTTTCACTGTTATATTGCAGCCATTTGCTAAAACCATTTAAGTTCATTTTTTTCCTCATTAATGTACACACAGCACCCCATATTGACAAAAAACACAGAATTTTGCAGATTTATTCAAAAAGAAAAACTGAAATATCACATGGTACAAAGTATTCAGACCTTTTGCCCAGTATTTAGTATAAGCACCCTTTTGATCTAATACAACCATGAGTCTTTTGGGGAAAGTTTTTCACACCTGGATTTGGGGATCCTCGGCCATTCCTCCTTGCAGATCCTTTCCAGTTCTGTTAGGTTGGACGGTAAACGTTGGTGGACTGCCATTTTCAGGTCTCTGCAGAGATGCTCAATTGGGTTTAAGTCAGGGCTCTGGCTGGGCCATTCAAGAACAGTCACGAAGTTGTTGTGAAGCCACTCCTTTGTTATTTTAGCTGTGTGCTTTTGGTCATTCTGTTGCTGGAAGGTGAACCTTCGGCCCAGTCTGAGGTTCTGAGCAAGCTGGAGAAGGTTTTCTTCCAGGATATCCCTGTACTTGGCCACATTCATCTTTCCCTCCATTGCAACCAGTCGTCCTGTCTCTGCAGCTGAAAACACCCCAACAGCATGATGCTGCCACCACCATGCTTGACTGTTGGGACTGTATTGGACAGGTGATGAGCTGTGCCTGGTTTTCTCCACACATACCGCTTAGAATTAAGGTAAAAAAGTTCTACCCTGGTCTCATCAGACCACAGAATCTTATTTCTCACCATCTTGGAGTCCTTCGGGTGTTTTTTTTTTTTTTTTTTAGCAAACTCCATTTCGGGCTTTCATGTGTCTTGCACTGAGGAGAGGCTTCCGTTGGGCCACTCTGCCATAAAGCCCACCAGCTCTAAGAAGGGTTCTGGTCATTCCAAACATCTTCCATTTAAGGATTATGGAGGCCACTGTGCTCTTAGGAACCCTAAATGCAGCAGATATTTTTTTGTAACCTTGGCCTGATCTGTGCCTTGCCACAATTCTGTCTCTGAGCTCTTCAGTCAGTTCCTTTGACCTTATGATTCTCATTTGCTCTGACATGCACTTATATAGACAGGTGTGTGGCTTTCCTAATCAAGTCCAATCAGTAGAATCAAACGCAGCTGGACTCAAATTAAGGTGCAGAACCGTCTCAAGGACGGTCAGAAAAAATGGACAGCACCTGAGTTAAATACATATGTCACAGCAAGGGTATGAATACTTAGGACCATGTGATTTTTCAGTTTTTCTTTTTAAATTAATCTGCAAAAATGTCAATTTTTTTTGTCAATATGGGTGCTGTGTGTACATTAATAAGGAAAAACATGACCTTAAATGATTTTAGTAAATGGCTGCAATATAACGAAGAGTGAAAAATTTAAGGGGGTCTCAATACTTTCCGTACCCACTGTATGTCAAGTTTAATGTCAGCAGCAATGAGACACAACAAATGCTATACCATAAAGCTTCAATTCTAGTCTGCAGATGACAACGTTTCCCCACAAATGAAAAGGCTCATTAGTTGTTTGGGGCTCTTGTCATTAACTGCAGCCTTGGTTGCATCTGCAGTGACTCATTCATGCATTTTTGACTGAGTTTACAATGAGATCAGTGTTGGCAGACGGGAAAAAAACGATGATCTGTGTGTTTACTGAGGAATATCCAAACAGCTGTGCTCTAGCTCAGACTTTGCTTTTTAAGTACCAATTTCAATTCACCAAAAGGGAACTTTAAAACTCTTCCATGTAATTACAGCTGCATGACAATAAGGAAGTCAACATGTACAAGGACTATCAAATGATTAACTTCCAAGAAAACATTAACATTTCCTTTTTGTTTTACGGGAAAAGGCTTGACTCCTCTGAAGAGCAGTTGGCGTCTTAAATCAAGTCAAGAAAAAATCAACTCAGCAAACAGATTTCAAAATAAAAGTCCTGGACATTTCATGCGAGGAGGAAACTGACTTGTTTACACATTTCGTTTTGGATGTCAGGCCAAATAAGTGATATTTGCTGGTACAACTTGTAGATATGGACCCACATCTTACTCCCTTATCTATTTTTGTTCCTGTAAACTTGAACAATAAAAGCACTGATGTTGTTCTGCACCTGAACTCAAAAACTGTAGACACTGATAAAGTTTCAGTGTTATTGAAGGATTTCCCCCCCGTTTTGCTTTGCTTAGAAGTCAAATCGCCAAAACAGCCATAAAACATGCACACAAACACACTCTTATCACACAAAATGAGAAATTTGCAGATGTGATTGTCTAAGTGAGCCGCAGAAAGGTGGCCACACTGTTTGACCCGTTTACACACAGCACTGGGCGTGCTGCTGTTGTAAGAGGGAGGGAGCAAAGTGGATCAGGGACATGAAAGGAGTGGAATGTCAGCCATACAAGAACACACAGTCAATAAACAAGAAAAGCCTCATTACTTTACACAACCCATAAAAGCCACAGAAACCTAAAGTTTCCCAGAATACCACATACCAGCATCAACAGAAACAACAATACCTCATGTGTACGAACAAATATTTACCAGTGCAACGTGGAGCTGAAGGGACAGGTGACATGTTTACAAATGTGAAGGGGTTTCTGATAAAGTTCTGATCATCTTCTGATCTGTTTTACCAGCGTTCCCAGCGGTCTATTAATCACGATTAGCCGTTTTTAGCCAAAAAATAAATCTGAGCCGTTTTCTGGGACATAGTTTCTGCAGATGCATAGTTTCTGAGTTGTGGGCGTTGTTGGAGCTATCCAGCCGTACAGTTTTGATCCAGATTCCAGCTCAGATGAGGGAAAACAAAGGTGTACATGGATCTATTTGTCTACAAGTTGCTGCATCAGAATAGAGCGGAACAGGAGGCGGCATTTTTTCACCTGCTCTTGATTCAGTTTGAATAAAGAAACAATGCACAGAATTTTCTTTATATATATTTATATGTCCTCCATCATGAGAAAAATGCCACAAGAACAGGTTAAAAATAGTGTGATTTACATCAAATCACACATTGTTAGTAAATAAAATTGTATTTGGTTAATTTAGTAATAATACTGAGCACAGAACTTGGGGATACTGGCATATTCCCGGACTGTGAACCATTTGACAATAATAGTTTGTAACTGAGGTAATTGGATTACTTTAGTCCAATGTACCAACTAAGTCCTAAAACAAGGCTGTGATCCACTCAAAATATCTTGATATTAAAGTGATTTAATCCTACTTCATTTGGAAGAATAAAGCAGTTTGTCGTCACGCTGGAAAAAATCGATTCGTTTTGAGTCGGTGACCCATATTTACTGTCGAAATCGTCGTTTACTGAGCTCCTAAACTCTAAATCCTACCCGGTGTGCTGTATTAGTACTTGGTGTTTACACAGTCACACTACACAGCCCAGGATCTGCAGGCTTACGAGAGCCTGAGCCGCGGCTGCACCAAAACGTTTGGATTACAGTTTATTATTTCTTTCTGGCTCTTTATTTGCTGAAGAAAGCTGTTCTGGGGTTCACCGTTTCGGCGTGTGGGAGAAGACTGATGATGCAAAGTCTGGCATCAGGGGATCATCCTTTTCCAGCCAGAAAAAGTGAAATGTTAACCTGTTACTTAAGACTCAAAAGGTCACTTTTGACTAAATGTTAACACAAAAAAATGAGTCACTTGAATATGTAAACTCAATCAGTTGATGAATTGAGCCCCTGATGCTGCATAGAGCCTGTAGTCTTTCAGTTTCCCGCTGATTTATCCTGTTATGATCAGACACACAGCAGGTTTTCAGTGAAACAAGTTTTTGATCTATTTTACCGTCATCGAGCATTTCGAAGACCCACTCTGATGAACATTTTTTGTGTTTTTAGCATGTTTTCCGACGATCAAAAACATACAAAACAAAAACGAAGCTGAAAATGGCATTTCTGAATATTTCTTTATTCAAATCCTTGTGAATCAGGAGCAAACAAAAAAAAAAATGCAGTTACCTTTTTACATTCCACATTACACCAGTTATGGTTTCCCTGTTCATTTTAGAGCTCACTTGAAGACGTTTTGATTTGTTTTTTAATCTTTTCTATCTGTGCTCTGAAGCTTTGGAACGTTTTGCCACAAAACTGTGGACAAGCATCTTTTACCATCCATTTCTCATTTTTATAGCCAAGCATTTAGGCGCACATCTTACATTCAAGTTTTGAATTAAGTTATAATGTTTTTATTCACCTATTTATTAAATTTGTAAAAAAAAAAAAAAAAATTTTGCTTTCATGAACAGCACTTTGTTCAAATTTTAATTGTGTTTACACAATTTATAAATAAAAATGATGTAGTCAGAGACCGTTTTCCAATGAACTGCTGCTACTTTCCAAGAAAACAACACTTTTTAAAAATTATTTTAGCTAAAAACTGCTTCATCATAATTAAAAGACCACTGGGAACGCTTTAACAATGGATCACATGATGATCGGAGTGGGACTTTAACAGGAGATAACCACGGTTCCTATCAGAGTCCCATTCAACCATCTGTAATGTTCCCAGCCAATATGGCGTCTGCGGCCTGTGACGTGTACCCTTCATTCCGTGTCTGAAGTGCGATCCATCCAGAAATGGAGGGCACACGTTCAAAGCTCCCGTGCCCTGGCCTGTCTTTTTGTCTCTGTTTGGACTCCAGCACTCTGAGGCCACACCAGAGAATTCGTCTGTGTACACTGCTCAGTGTTCCAGAGTGTTCCACAAGCTGTTCGTCTTTCCCAGTTGGCATGGTGCAAAGCTCCAGAACCACTAAACCAAGGGCCTATCTGCAGATTAAAAATAGGCCTTCACACGAAAAGCCGGGGATTCCCCACCCACGCAGAGCCACGTGGTTTTTGTTAAGTCCCTTTCCAGAGTCATCTCTGCGATCTCTTAATCGATTTCGCGACAACTCGTATGGAGGAAAAAAGACACAACAATCATGGAAATAGTCCTCAAAAAAAAAAAGAAAAGGAAAAACTTCCTGTTGTTTTAGATTGAAAATGAAAGAAATCTATGGCGTTTAGATCAGCAGGTGAGCAATGGTAAAATGTGCTTTTAACTCCTAACGGGGAGACTACAGTTAAGACGCCACACGTGTCACTGACACACCCACTCAAATGTCAGGGTTGGTGCCCCCCTGTCGTCAGCATGTGGCTCTTTTTGGTCACATCGCTTCAGATGCAGCTGCACAAGAAACTACAAGAGAAATGTGGGACAGGACAAACCAGTTTTCTGACGTCTGTTTTTATTGAACTCTGCGTTAATTAAGTTGGGTTGCTTTCCTTTTGTTTTATTTTAGATTTGGCTTCTTAAAGCCCTTGTCGGAATGTTTTCCAAGATCAGAGGTCTGCAACTTTTAACAGTAAAAGAGCCATTTGGGTCTGTTTCTTCCTAATCAAAACCCAGTCAGAGCCGCAAAGTTTTATTTTACCCTTTAGGAACATTTTTGGGATTCATTACTTTGTTACTTTTATAATAACTATACTTTTTTGGGCATGAATAAAACATAAATAAAAAGAGAAACTAGCTGTGAAATATTTTTTGTTTGTTTGTGACAGAAGCTTGAATGACTTCCTTTCAAAATAAAAGATCAAACGGTACCATATAGAGTTAGGATCATCCCAGTGTTATACCTTAGTGTTCATCATTTTTCCTTCTTACAACTGTTAGTAACCTGAACATAAATATGATTTCTTTGGTTTGTGATCTGGTAATACATATTTAGTAAATCCCCTCTGGACAGCTACTAACTGTTGTTGATAATATGTAATTTAAACTCCTAAAATAAAATGTAGACATTTAGAATTTAAAAAAAGATCTGACTGTGATGTCATCAGGGATGTGAAAAAACTTTACACGGTTCAGTGGATTTCTAGGTACACCTGAGCCATAAATGTCCAAATGTAGCTAATCTAAACTAATTTAGTTATTTTATTGCTCTTCAGCCACTAAAAGAGCCACGTGTGGCTCTGGAGCCTCGGGTTGCAGGGTCCCAAACAGAAAAAAATCAAAGGGTCAGACAGCATACCATTGCAGAGGATTTACCAAACTCAGGATTGTGCATCAATCGGTTTTACTTGTTCAGACTTTCAAACACCTTCTGGCAACTATCGTCCAAGGAGATGCCCATGTGTTTGGCATCACTGTCTCAGTCAAACTGATTTTTCTCGCAAAAAGCTTCACCATTTTTGTTGGGTTGGAGGTGTGAGGGGCAGTAAGCTAGCAGATGGATGATGGGAAATAAAAGCGGGCTTACTCTGGGCCAACACTCAGAGGTGAATTTCTGATGAACTCCTGTCTCTCTCTGCAGAAACGTTGTAGAAATCCACAGAGGTTTTAAAAACAGCCTAATCATAATTAATCGAGCACTGGGAACGCTGTGTAAATAGATGAGAAATTGGTTAGAGCAGGACTTTAAATGTTTATCTCCTGCTTAGTGTTACTCGTGCCTCAAAACTGGTTTTTACGAATGCGGGCTCTTTATTTTTAGAAACAAATGACAAAGCAAACCTAAAGCGAAAGCCGTTTGCCTGCTTATCTTCAACCCAGTGAACACTGTTGTTCACCTTTTGGCTCAACCCGTCAGGGGTCGCCACATCGAAGCAGCTTTCACTGTGGTTCTGGTTTTACGCCGGATGCCCTTCCTGACAAATCCCTGCATTTCTTCCGGGCTGGGGACCGGCACAAGGAGACCCAGACTCGGGCCCCATGTGGCTTACACAGCTACAATGCCTCCACATTATTTGGCAACAGGAGGCGAGCCCACCTCTGCACGGTTCACCTTTTGCACACATCTGCAAGCCGCTGCACAAATGGCTCCAATCTGGGCCTTTTTACGCACGCGGCTGGACTCATGTGTAACCATGACGCTGCCACTACTCTGCTTCTGCATTCCGGACATGTTCCTATGGGGGGGGGGCCTGACAAGCTCAGGAGAGACTTGGACCAAATCCACCCTCAAGTGATTTGTTTACAACTCTGAATGAATTTTGGTCTGACTTACTTCACATCTCGTGTGTTATATTTACGCAACACGAGTCTCACTAAAAAGGAGGTATAAACTTGTCCTTGTTGCTCCAAGTTAAGACATCAACCCTGATCTGGTGCGTTTTTTTTAACTTTTCCTGGAACAAAGATCCATTTGGATCAGAGCTGAAGGCGCGTCCTTACCTGTGATATGGACATGTTTAGGTAGACAAAGAGTCCGGTGGTGGAGGCAATCTGCAACACCACCACCACAATCACCACCATCGCCAACCACATCTTGGACGGCGTCTCCCTGCGCGCGGAGCCGCCCGGCCCGCCGGTGGGGACCATCATGTAGGTGGTGGAGTCGCTGCTCACCGATCTGAAGTAATCCTGCTGCTGCTGCTGCTGCTGCTGTGCGCTCGGAGTGGCCATGGCATTCCCGACGCATGAGGAGAGCACGCAATCAGAAAAAGAAAAGGCAGCAATAGCCGTTCACGGACTACAACCACAGACTGGAGCAAAGTTCGATTCCCATACGGTCGCCAGCCGCCAGGACTGCTCCGCGGATGAGGTGAGGGGACGCCCTCAGAGTTCCAGATCGGACATGTCCGTGTCTGTTCGACGCTCAGCTGCTTAGAGAGGAGGAATAATAAAAAAGAAAGAGGTGGTTGGAGGAGGTGGTAGCAGCACTAGCGGGACGAGAGCGCAGCAAAGAGGGGCAGGGTTAACCTCTTCATCACCCTGGAGCTGTGGAGGAATGCGCACCCACACTGGCGCCCACACGCCGCTGCTTTTAATGCTTTATGTTTGCGACGCACGGCTCGGACGCGTTCATCCCACTCCACCAGAGCAAATAAGACAACTACAAAAGTCTTTAAAACTCACATCCTTCCACAGAAGTGGGGGTTTCCGCCCCTAAAGGCAGCCGTTTCTGCGCCAAAGTTCTCAAACCTTTCCGTTTCCTTGACGCGTTTTATGCGCGGTTTGCAAAAAAAAGCACGTATAAGAGGAAGAAACACCAAAAAGACGCTTCAAAATTGATTCTCTATGCTGTTTTTGTGTGTGCGCGCGCGTGCGTGCGTGTACGACAGTTAAAAGTTTTGATTGATGTCGGGGTGGTCGCGTGGCCAGCAGAGGGCGCGCTTTCTATGCTCTTCAAGTCTACATTTTTATGCAGAATATCTGCAAACCTACAGGAGATCAACAATGTGAAACAAACATTTTACAAATAATATTTTATGCAAAGAAACGTCTGAGTGTGCAGCAAACTTCAAGATAAGACTTTATGGATCCCGCCACGAGGAAACAACACTTTGGGGAATCAAGCATTAAGGAGCAAAGAGAAGACAAACTAAAATGTGCAAACAAATGTCACTGTAAAGGATATTAACACAAATAATATTATAAAAATGTACAAGTCCCAAAAATCTCTCATTGTAGTCACTGAATGCATAGCCAGAAGAAAGAAATAGCAGGACCAGAAAAGTGGTGGTGCCGTAAATCGTCAGGACTAAACCCTCATATGCCCCAGTAGTTTGACTGTGAAAAAGCAAATTAATTCTTAAATAGGAGTTTAACCTGCTGTTAATCATTCGAATTTGAACCAAAACAATGTCCTTTCTGGTTGAATGCAGCTAGATGCTAAATGAATGTGTTAAAACAAAGTTTGTGTACTTAGTCCACGGTGTTCACACTGGACAAACAGGGCGGGGCTTCGTTTTATTCTTTGTCTACGTTTTACTAGCACATGTTTGCTACCTACAGTGGGAAGAGGCTTGGTGTGGCGGTGCACATGTCCACATTTGGGTACAAAATGTAAATGGTTCGGTTCATTGCCTGTGTTCGTGAAATTAATTGCCTTCATGTCAGGAGAGTGGCCTTGGCTTAACTTTTTTTTAAACACAAACGCAGACGTCGCCTGTCTCTTCGCCATGTTTGGGTTTACCAGACACACCGAATCTATACGTCACTACCAAATGTAAGTCCCTGATTGGTCCAAATTTGACCTGGTTTGACTTTCAATGCACGTTCAGTGGCTGCATGTACGTAGAGCCCCAAAACAGTTGTAAAAATGTGTGCAGCTACGAGCGATCACAGAAGTTTTGAACGCAGGAGCCCGGTACACCCGTCTACGGACGTTTACATAGACTCTTCATTGAACGTGGTCGCTTGAGCACGCGTTGTTAAGAGCGGTGTGAATGCAGCTTAATGGCTAAATTCTATGTTTTCCAGCAAAAAAACACCACACTGACCTCATGAGCCACAAACATATTTAAAATCACAAAAAGTAAAGTCAAGCTTGAACGTCCTAACTGTTGTTGTAGTTAAACGCCTGTTACATGTTTCACTCATTCCTAAACCACAAAGAAGCATGTGCATTACTCTGTTTGTCTTTATATGTCACACATTCTCCCACAAACACACTGTAAAGGGTGCAGTATTAGAAGACAAAGTTATTTCCTTTGTTTTCTTTTTAGCCACCACAAAGAGCTGGCAAGCAGTGTGTTCACATGTGCGTGTAATGGTTAAAAAACAGAGCTCTTTAATAAAGATTAAGGCAGATGTGAGAGGATTGCCATCATTCCGGCAGCTCTGGACTGTCTCATTGTAAATCAAAGAGTTATTAGAGATTCTTTTTTTGTTTTAAGCTGCAAAAAAAGTGAAAACCCTAGCAGGAAAATAAAGTTTTCCGTTAAGCAACAGGAGTGACAGCTCCAAAAAAACATCCACGTGGAGGCCAAATGAGAAAATGGCGATCGTTTAAATTGGTGTCGTTGCATCTCAGATGCCGTTGAGCATGCAGATGTGCATCACATGCAGGATGCATTCTTGTTTTTTCCCCAATTTAGAGCAGAGGCGGAGCCATAAAAAAGTTAATTCGATCAAGACAGTTCAAGAGTTTGAAATTAAATACAACAGAGCATTCATTCATTCATTTTCCAATCTGCTTTATCCCTTTCGGGGTCACGGGGTTGCCGGAGCCTAACCCGGCTACTCATGGGCGAAGGCAGGGTACACCAGGGGCCACAATCACACACCCATGCACACTCACATCCACACCAACAGACAATTTTTAGAGTAATCAATTAACCTATGAAGCATGTTTTTGGACGGTGGGAGGAAGCCGGAGAAAACCCACGGGGAGAACATGCAAACTCCACACAGAAAGGTCCCCCAGCCAGGACTTGAACCGGGAACCTTCTTGCTGTGAGGCAGTAGCGCTAACCACTGCGCCACCGTGCAGCCACAACAGAGCATATAATCACAATTATATCAGCTTTATTAATAAATTGTAACTAAAAACACAACACACACGTTATGTCCGGAGAAAAATGATCAACCATCCTTACAGACCAATGTGTGAAAACACTGACATTTGCAAAGACGTGACCAAACAGTGTGGTAGAATGTTCTAATGTTAGAATGTTAATGTCAAACTGACATGTTTGTTTAGTTTTACCTCCAACTTTAGCTTTTGATGATGAAAATGTTTTGTTTCAGAAAAGTAACTAAAGTTATTGCTGAACCACCAATTGCTGTCCTGCAAACATCTAATTTTTGGCCTCAATTTTTTGGGGGGGAACATGTGTTTGCTGCAAGAACAGTTTCTTAAATTGTTTGTTCTTAACAAAACAGCTTTGGAAATAGGAGCAGACAATGTCAAGAGAGGTGTGTCAATTTAAGCGTAAAAATGGCTCGAAAACTGCAACATAAGGACTCACTCGTTTATTTTTGTTCATAAATCTCAAACATTTTGAAGGCATCGTTTAATACAGCCAAAGTCTGTCCAAAGTCTGGCCTCCTCTCATTAAATGAATAATACGCATTCCTTAGCACTTATAAAAACTGTACTATTTGTTGATTGTGGTTGGCTAAATTCCGTTTTTTACTCATTGTAATGCTGTGGCCACAATATTGTGCGACCCAGGACATGTGGTAATTAGCCTATTTTTTTTCCAATGAAACATGTAACAACTGTGTCTGCTAAATATTCTAAGAACACTGTAACTTTTTACAAGAGTTTAAAATCTAGAGGCACTACCATACGAGACATGCTATCTAGGACAAGCTAACTGGGAATTTAGATGAAGTTGTGTTCTTTGTGAACAAATGAAAAGTAAGCCATCGCAAAACATGCTCATGACAGAGTTCATTCCCATTTAATATATTTGAAATAGTTAAGAGAATGTAGGCTGAATGGTTGGCCCTCAAATGTTTTCTCCTGAGTATCCTGGTCCCCTTTGCAAAAAGTTTGGACACCCCGTTGTAATAGATCCGTCAGTAGAAAAACTCAAACATTGGATCTTCAAACGTTTGACTGAGACCCATTTTCGACTTCATTCTTTGAACATGACGACACATTTGTGCACAAGCAGCAGGGTGTGTTGTTCTTTGTTTTATGTTCCGCTCCCTTTATCTGGAAAAAACAAAAGCAGGTCCTTGTGTGTTTTCCACATCTGTATGTGGTTTTGAGTTATTTAAAACGCACATGTAAACAGAAATGAGTGAACAAAAGTCTTTGCCAACCACAA
Organism: Adrianichthys oophorus; assembly: GCA_036245035.1. Lineage (NCBI taxonomy): Eukaryota > Metazoa > Chordata > Actinopteri > Beloniformes > Adrianichthyidae > Adrianichthys > Adrianichthys oophorus. The sequence continues at coordinate 3,774,014 of BSAI01000105.1, forward strand.
TGAACCTCTAAGATCAACGCCGCTGCTTATGTCTCCTGTGATACGAGACAAACACTCACAGGGGCATCCAAGCAACATGTAAAACAAATCATTTGACGCCAATAAAAAGATGTGAAAATATAAACAAGTGAATAGATGACATGAAGTGCCAAAGATGGAAACAATGGTAGACAAAACGTGGCGTTTCATCACCCCGTCGGCCTGCTTGTTGAGCTAACATGGCAGTTGGCCAAAGGAACAGCTCAGCTGGGTCACAGCAGCTGATGGAAAGCAAGGAGAGAATTCTTGCGCTTCCTCTGATGCTCATGTATTTGGTCATATCTTACTCAAATGTCCTTCCTGTACTGAGTCAACCATCAGAGGGAAACCCACAACCAAGCCTGAGTTTCCGTTACCATCTCCTCAAGATGGTGATTGTATGTTGGTCCGTCTGAGTTGGACAGGTCAGGAGATTACGCTAACACTTTATAATAACTATCCGGACAAATCATTATTAAACTGTTAGTTATTGAGCTGTAAATTACTTGTTAAATAACAGTTCACAGTTTGGTTAGGATTTATTAATGTAGGGTTAGGGTTAGTTGGAAATCTTCCTCATTTACTAACAGTTAATTAATAAGGAATACCTAATACTTAAAAAAAATCTTAAGAATTAATAAAAGATTCTTAAAAAGTCATTAGCAAGTCATTTAGTAACAGCTTCTTTTTTATATTACTAATTAATAAGGTGAATTTAGAAATCAATAATATACAGGTAACAGGCCATTTATACCTTGCTAACTAACAGTTTAATAATGACTTGTGAACTAGCTATAATTGGTAGTTATTATAAAGTGTTACTGAGGTTACTTCCAAGACGCACGTAAGCTGAGAACGGCTGACCTGCTTTTTTTTTTTTTTGCTTGTATTCTTGTGATAACGACATTTACGAGATAGTAGATGTCGTTATCACCAGATAACACATTTCGTTATGTCGTGATAACAAGATACCGAAGAATACACTTTGTTTATCTACAATCCCCAGCAAATCAAAGCAGTTTGTCCGAGAAAATGTCAGAATGAAAACACCAGAAGAACTGATCAATTTAATAACTTTAACTTGAGTCTAACTCAGGCGGAGATGTTGCTGATGTTGTCGGTCATAAGGAGAAGGTTGCAGCTGCGCAGACAGCTGCAGATCACTGATCCTGCAGTTGTTACCAGTTTCATCAGTGGCCAGATGAGGAGACCAGGTTGACTATTTAGTCACAGAATGATGCATGAGAAGTGCAAATACGGTAATCACCAATGAAAATCCCATTTTCAAAAACTTTCTTTTTTTTTGGGGGGGGGGGTAAAAACAAGATAATAGATGCTGTTATCATGAGAAAACGAACTAAAAAAAAAAAAAAAAAAGCAAGACCATTTGTTCGCAGCTTCCGTAACGAAGAGATTCCAGTTCAAAAAGTTTTATTCAAGTGTACCAAAGTCATCGTCGAGTCGAATGTCTCTATTTGGAAAAGTTTAACCTCTATAAGTAGGTTCTGGAACTTTGTCAAAGCCTTGAGTGTTAATTTTTTGAAGCCTCTTAAAGAAACCAAAACAAAGGTTGATATGAGTTTAATATCAGTATATTATGGTGTGTGATGCGCAGCTTGCAACAACAGAAAATACATTTTTTTCCCACAGTAAATCTTTTCAACAAATAGGCTTCGTTTTTTTCTCCTTACACGTGCACATTCTAAAAAACTCCAAGCCTAAAAAAAACCAAAACATCCCTAATAACATGTGAATATTGTTTTCCTAAAAATGTCATTATTTAGAGATTTATTGATGATTAAATGGGTTCTTGTGTGGAATCGGAAACACCACAAATGGTTTGGTGAATCATTGACTCTTAGCAAGGACAGGCAGCAACACATTTCCTGTGCTGCCATCTAATGGACACATTGGTACTTATGTGGGTCACTTCATCTTTCCATCTGTCTGCACACGGTTCATCTCCATTCCACTCATGGGGGTTATGAAAGTCATCCTCACCATCTTTGGGTGACAGAAAAAATTGCTGTCTAATAAATATTTTTTTTTAAAAAAAGCACGATATCAAAAAAATGCCTTTGACTAAAATATGTGAGAGCAGAAAGCTTTTATTTGTGACAAATTCACCAAATTTTAAAGGTTAACTTGGTGAGTTAAGCTTAGCTTTTTTTTAAAAAAAACAAGATAAAAGTAAAAAATTTAAGACAAAAAAAACAATCATCTCTGATGCTAATGACGCATTTTAGTTTCACCAAGAGAGTAGGTGATGATGGTTTCAGCCATTTGTTGGGCTAACAGATCCAAATTTATTTGGTTTTGGATCTCCTCTCTGCCTTTGACGCTTAAAACCCCGCTCATGATGTCACACGACAAGGTCTCCGCAAATTGTTCTATGCTGGCTCCATGAGGGGCTACCTCAAAACCATCTTTTGGTAAATCATCTGTACTCAGCGAGTGCATCAGGTGTTCCATCAGTTCCATGTGAGGGTCCATGCTGGAGCGGTCCTCTTTGTCTTTTGGAGTTGGGGGAGGTTGGGAGGGCAGGAAAGCATTGGCTAATCCTCCCTTCAGTTTCTGAGAAAAGCTGTGTCTGCTCCTCTCGAGCTCTGGTACGAGAGGGGTGGAGGGAGGGGCGTCGGGGTAGTCGAGGGAGCCCACGACAGGGAGGCCGGACTGATACAGAGGTGGATGTGGGGGCGGAACGGGATGGATCTTTGTACCTGGGCTGGTGTCCATGAAGTCTTCCTTAGAGCACCTATTTTCAGTTTGTGGTCCTTTAGTGTGATTTTTCACACACACTTCCCTCAGTGCCGCTTCGATGATCACCAATGCCAACTCCTCTGCCAACATCTGATCTGGGTCAGAGCTGGACACTTCATGTTTCTCTTCGCCCATCATGTTTAGAAACGACCGCACGATGCTGTCAGCCAAATTTTGGGCAAACTCCTCAAGAAGGTCAGCATCTGTCAGTGTTCTTTCTCCATGGTGGAGCTCCAGCTCCATTGAATCCCCACATACAGTCTGCATTCTGTCCTGCAAAAGCGGATGGAAACTTTGAAAAGACATGTCATTTTTTTACCTACTTTTGCTGTGACGATGTAATAAAAGCTTGCATTGTAATTCATAACAAGGATTCTTATTTGCGGTGGCCCTGAAGTGCAAATCACAAATACTCAATGAAAAAAAATTAACGTTTTGGAACCAAGTGACACCCTTTTATGTCCATTCAAAAACACGAAAAACTGACAAAATAAAGCCAGTGCCACATAGATGAAGTTGTGCTGATTAAAATGATACCAGATAAATAAGCAAGTAGTGAAGTGAATTCAAAAGTAGACAAAATTGGAGATTTAGACCCTGGGTTCCAAAAGGTTAAAGATTACAATGACAATTTAAAAAGTAAAACAAATAATAATAATAAAAAAAAAAACATTTCACTTTGATTTCTGGAGAATACTGTTTTTTTCCAAAACATTTTTTTTCTCCCAAACCGGAAAAGGTTGGTACCACGTACAGGCAATGGTTGGTACTATGGGACATCTTTGATTGGAGGATGACATGTGCCCATCATTTCAACCAAAAGTTATTTAGCATGAAGCGATGCTGGATAAAAATCAAACTTAAAAAATCCAACGTCAGCATCCAACCAGCGATGTCCCAAAGTACCGACCTCGTTGTGCTTCGTTTTTTAAACGTTTCATTTTAATTTCTGGAAATTACTTTTATTTTTTAAAACATAGTGGCTGCATGCAGGACTGGCCAAGTGTGACCATAACCAGGCAAAAAACAAATATGCACCTTAAAAATGTAAAATTCTGTGTGACATGTTCAAAAGGATAACAAATAAAGCAAACAGTTGTGAAAAGAGAGGGACAGACAGAACAGAGCGTCCCCCACCGCGATGGAAAGTGAGATTCGGGCCTTAACCGCAGCCTGTCAGTGTGTGAGATGTCAGCCTGTCAGGATGTGACAAGAAGGAAGTGCAGTTCAGTATCAGAGCGGCTCAAAGATCTCTGTCTGCCTCACACAGCAACATCCTGCTGGTTTAAGCATCTGTGGTTGACGTTAGACTCACAGAAATGAAAACATTTCCAGTCGCTGTTCAAATGAAGCCATTCTGCTGGTTTTGTTTGGTTTATGACCATTGTCCTTAAAACCTACTGAGTCCAAAGCAGACAGAATCAATGATGCAGCACAAAAAGAAAACCAAAGCTTAGATTGAATACTTTTTCTTGACTGTTTGACTTTGCTAGTTGGCAATGTTCCTCCTCGTATGTTCTCTTCACTGACATTCCCTTCATTTTAAAGCCCTAAAAAAGCAGGATTATTTAGAAAGCAGTTAGTTAGCTGCTTAAAGATAAAAAAAATCCCTTTTATTACTGGTAAATTGGCAAAAACTGTGTTTATATGTCAATTAAACTTGTTTTCATTTTTCAAATTCTCTTATCTGTTTATGTAATGAGGGAATGCCCCTCCAGAAATACTTTGAGGTTCTATGAAAGCTGATCCAACTTTTACAAGTAAAAAGCTTAAAAATTGCTTTAGAAACAAGAAAGGATGAACAAAGGAAAGCAAATAAACACGCACTGCAACATTCATGAAGCATTGAGTTTTAAAAGAGTAGTTTGGGCTTGTATGGAGAGCTGGCAAAGACAAAAATGTTAGAAAGGAGAAAAGCCAAAAGTTGCCTAAATGTACCACAAAACAAAATGAAAGTTAGACGCAGGAAGCACAGACTAAGCTGTATGTGTGCTGTTTGACTTACCAGCGTGAAAATGGCTCCTTCAGTGTTTCAAATAAGGGCAAATAAGTTGCGTTGAGAGAGTCAAGTTGACCAGAAATACTCACTTCCTATTTGAATGCTGCTTGCATGCAAGTAGCAGCTTTGGAGGAAGCTCAGAAAAATTTGCATAACAGAAAAAAATGAGGAAACAACTGACTTACAATGCTGACCCTGTCTTATTTTTAGACTTGAAATGACGTAATGATTTAAAAAAGACACAAACTGAATTTGAGATGAGGCTTTGGAATTGTCCCTTAATCACTTGTTTGACACAGCTACACACTTGTTCTTTATTCTTTTCTTGGTCTAACTGTCTGCATCGTGCAGTCTGCACATTTTATGAGTATGCACTCAAGCCATAATAGCCTTATTAATAGTTTAGGCCTGCAAATAAACTAAGCCCCTGGCTATACGTTGCCTTCTGGCAAAGAGGCAAAATCTAAATTCCTCCCTTACCCCTACGGTTTACCCCTCCAAACGGAGAGTTATGGAAAAATAGTGTCATCAAACTCAGATGTTAATACTGTTTGATGATGTCATCAATCACGCATAGCTGCCAGCGCTCGGAAAACACACAACATGGGGTTTACAACTTTAAAAAGTCATGCTAAAACAAAAAGTCATTTCTTACATTTCAATGTAAACTTCTATGCTTCAGAGCACACCCACGTGAAGACACGTATTACTTCTCCGTACCACAAGTCTGACCCTGTTGGTGGAGTGATACCCAGCCATAAGTTCTTACGCCGTTTTCCCCTTACAAAAACAAGCTTGGACACCATGAAAGCTTCAAATGCCCCTACAATTGGAGGGGTAGGGAGAATCCGTAGAGGTCGGGGAAGAATTTGGATTTGGCTTAAAAGACTCAGCAGTGGTCTTTTGATTATAATTATGCAGTTTTTAGCCAAAATATAAACACCTGTGTCGTTTTCTTGGACATAGTTCATTCATGGCAGTAGGATTTCATTAGAAACTTGTCTTTGAGTTATGGGCGAGTTGGGATGGGGTGAGCCTGTTGACATGGTCTCCAACTAGCTCACAGCCCCTAAACGCCCAACCTAACATTACCTGTCTATCAAAAATGGCGAGCAATATTGGAGCTATAGCCGCACAGTTTCAGATGCCAACTCGGACAAGGAAAATTAAGACAATCTTGGATCGAGTGGATGCTTTAGAATGGAGTTGAGCATGGAGCTTGCGGCTTGCCGTAGTAACATGTATGTCACACTTACAAGCTTTTTCCTGAAAAAAATGACTTTTTTGCATCTGCTCTGATTCATAACAATTTAAATAAAGAATTTCTCCGAAATGCATATACATTTTCTTGTGTCCTCTCCATCCCGAGAAAAATGCCACAATTGCCAAAAGTGAGGCAGTATAGTTGAAGTTTAATTTCATATAGGCCTACCATGATAGTATACTTGTTATGCTGAAGTTAACTTAATAAAGTAAACTACAAGTGTACTAGTTTTTAAGGGGTGACATATAAACCCGCAGTCACAAATTCAATGTTTTGTTACTCTTTAATCTGTTGCTTTTTGAACGTTTTCAATAGCTCCTCCCACAGCATCGAAACGACGAATTTCAAGTGATAAATCGTCACGTGGTGTTGAAAACGAACGCTCTTACAGCGATACAACATAACTCAGCGTAATTTGTTTGTTTGTTTTAGTTCACAAACATGTTTAAAGTTCTCGCCGCTGCCGCAGACCGTAAATTTTCTTATAGTCTATAGTCAATGGCCACTGCACTCTTCATTTTGAGGATCAGTCGCACCGCGCGAAGCCGGTGTACTAATGCAACGTAACCTTGCTGCAGGCATCCTTTGCGACTCTCTGATTGGTCGGTTCAGCTCAAATTCAAGCCAATCAGATTCACGCTCCCAAGATTTAGATTTCTCAGCTGAACTCTTTGCTTTGGTTCTTGTGTACCACGCATGTCGGTTAAATTCGGCTTATAGTTGCAGTAGATTCTGTATTCTGTACGTTACGGGGGAGATAAAGGCTCGTTTTGGCTGCCTTGCGTTTCAATCCCCCCCCGTTCTATCTGCATTAGTTTAAAGTGCCGCCGTTGAGCTCCTGAGGCTTTGGGTTTCTTTGTGCAGCAGATCACAGAGAAGCGAGCGGAGACTGGACTTCCACAAGCCGCCAGCCATGCCTTTCACCAGGGGGAAGAAACCGGCTGCCAGCGGGAAGAAAGCGCTCCGGCAGGGCGCTCCGCCCGCCGAGAACCAGGTAGAACCGAGGCGTCAGGGTCAGACCTCAGGGATCGAGCCCAGCACCCTTTGACCGGTACCGTGTGTTTTCAGGAGGAAGGACCGCAGGTGAAGAGGTCATCCTCCCCTCCTCATGGAGCCCCCAAGAAGAGGACTGCTTTTATTGATATCACAAATGTAAGTGTTGCTCCTTTTGTAAGGAGTGGTCGTGCTGTTTGCAGATGATGTTCTGCTGTGTTCTCCAGCTGAAAATAAAAGCATGTTGTGAAGTTTACATTGCATGGCCAAAAAAAAAAAAAAAAGAAATGAAGTTCGAATATAATCACAACAGGAGTTTCTGCAAAAATATCTTTTATTCTGCCTCCCATATTTAAATTGATCTCATTCATCATTTTAAAGTGATGGCTGATCAGTGGAAGCACAAGTTGAGTCAAAAAATATCAGGTGAAACTATTCTGACTCGTCTCATGTGCTGGTTTTGTCCAATTAAGCCATTAAAGTCCCACTTCATTCATCTTTTGATCTGTTGTAAAAGCATTCCCAGTGTTCTTTTAATTACGATTATGCTGGTTTTAGCCCAAAAAAGAAAAAAAAAACATAGCTTTCTAGGAAAAGTTTCTACAGAGTGGCATTAGTTAATTAGAAATTCACCTCTGAGTTGTGGACAGGACTGTTTGTGCAGGGTAAGCCCGCCCCTACTTCCTGTTATCCATCTATTTACACTCTCATGCTATAGCTTACAGCCCCTCACACCCCCAACCTAACATTATCGGTGCAACAAAGATAGTGAGCAATATTGGAGCAAAGACTTACATGAAGGATTTCTTAGAAATACAATTTTAAGCTTAATTTTCTTTATATCTGTCCTCTATCAGAAAAATGCCACAAGAACATGTTATAAAAACACAGTTTTTATTGGAGTGGATCCTTTAGGTTCACACACAGTGGAACATTTAAACTCAAACCTAACTTTTGTGTAGCAAATTTTATGTCTAATTTTTGCACAAACGGTTTATTTTCTAGACTTAAACTTTATGGATTATGTACTATTGCAAAGACAAAGGAGTCTGATCAGTGGGTCTAACATTTTGATTATTTTAAAATTCTTAGCTTCAATAGACACACTTTTTTCCAGTTTTTCTAGTTTTACTTTTGATGCAGTGTTCAGCCTGATCTATCAGACATGCATCTGAGGCAGCTTTGGAACATGTCATAAGTGCTTGGTGAAAATAAAACCTGCTGAGCTCAGGTGAGCCAAGAAAAAGCTGAGAAAAAAAGGACTCTGGACACTGCAGATGCGGCAAACCTGCTTGTCACAGCAGGTGTTGCACTACCTGGGCCGCTTGTGTGGGCTGAAGACGCCATCTCCTGGTAACATTGGAGTGACGACTCTGTCAACATTCAAACGTCACCAAAACATCAGCCAGAAAACATAAGGATGAAGAAATTGTCTGTAGTCACCACTCGCAGAACCACTCCTTTATTGTTGTTAGTGTTGCTTCCTAATTGGGCAGTTCTAATGTTTTTTGTGTTCTGGTTTCTCCTGAAATGCAGATATTTTAGAAACCTGCAAGTCTTGCATATGTTTGTTTGTACGTAGTGTGAGGTACAGGTACCAAGTCGCTTCTAAACGTGAGCTTTCGTGGTGCATGCTGCTGCTGCAGGCTCTGTGCAAGTCCACTGCTATTGGAAGTTTGTTTTGGGGGGAGAAAAAAGTCCAGATGTTAGTTTCTGTATGCTCTCCATTACGGCGCGTCTGCACTTCTCATTCATCAAATACCCACATAAATGACCAACAGGAACATGCAAAAGAGATGGCTGTTCACTAAAATTATTGTCATATATCTTTCGTCGTGATTTAATACTTTATCATAAAAATAATGAAGGGCTCTTTGGAGAGCTGTTTGACTTCCTAGCCAGCTGCTAGTGCACATCTGTTATGACAAATGCTGCTGAGAAACTGCTAGAGTCCCAGTGTTTCATAGCAGAAGACGGGCTGAGGATTATGCAGAACGCGCCGTACTGAGCGATTTACAAAACTATTAGGGAAATGAATAACGGCATGTCTGATTATTTGACGTTGGCGGGGGATTTTTCTTGGAGGCCAGAAGGCAAAAGTGCAGACATCTGCAGCGCAGGCCGCTTTCTGCAGTGACTGCTGCTTGATGTTTTTGATTTCCTGTGGTGTTTGTTTCTTTTTGAATTGTTTCAAAATGATTACAGCCTTTGCAGAGTTGCTTTTCTCATCTGGACCTAGCTTACGATCAGGATGAGGTCAGATGCGTATTCTGCTGTGGCTCATATCAGCTTCAGTATTTCACCCGATGGCAGTTCAGCATTGTCCCGTGTCTTCTCTGAGTTCAATCCAGTTGAGTGCTGTTGCATTGCTTTCACTTGGACATTGGTTGTGTTTTTAGATCTGTTGGGTCTTTTTCTGCATCTATGAGTGAGGAAAGACAGAACTTGCCCATAACCCAAGCCATATGCTTCCTAACTCTTAACGCAAACACAGTTTTCCATAATTAGATGTTAAACACATTGACTGTAAATGAGAACTGGACCGAGTGAGTGTGATGTCACCCATAGAAAATGGCTTACTTTCGGCTCCAACCAAATAAAGTCAATTCGGCTGCCCTTTTCTGCGATATGAATGTCGACATGTTGAAACCAGACAGCGTCTGTATGCAGAGTTGGTCTGGGTCAACATTTCCATGGCAACCACTCTCACCAATCGGGTGTGAGCTAATTGGAAGTCTACATCTCTACCACTTGAAAGAAGTCTCGGGAGAATCTGCCTATCAAATGTTTTTAATGTTTAACGTGAGACCACATACTTTTATTGAGGCATCTGATTTGTCAGCTTATAACATGAATAACTTGCAGGAAAGAAATAGTATAAAAAAACGAGGATTATCAAGAATGTGGTTAAAAAAAAGAATAGTTATTCTGACAAATAGAATGACTGAGTAATAGTTGTTTATTTCTCTACTGATGTTTGGGGGATTTTAGCTTCTTAAAGCCAGTGGGTACTTCCTGTTTGAGAAAAAAACAAGAGGAAGGAGTCATTCTGTCCAGTTCTCATATATAGTCAATGGTTAAACAATTACTGTAATGGATACATGGGGCTATCTTGAGTCCAGCCAACAGCTGACATTAATTTATAGTACCTGAAAACTACACACGTGTAATAAATTCCACTGTCACAGGGCTGTAGTGATTGTTGTACCAGATCACCAGGATCTGCATTGGGCTTGGATTTAATGGCATCACCAGCAGTAGACTGCACTGTGACGAATGGCGTTCTGTCTTCTCTCAATGTTATGGCTTCTCAAGGTACTAATGTGAAGTTAGGGTGAGTTCATTTAAGGGTGTGCATAGAAGTGTATGAGGCCAGTAGTTGTGTGTGTGTGTGTACATAAATCAGTCCTATGTTCAATATTTTTACATGACTGTATAACTTATAAACTGAACTAACCTTTACTCCTTTACTGTGTTTTTCTTATGTTAAATGTAATTTTTTTTTTATCACCAATCGTTTTCTTTTTAAACAAAAAATCTAATTTTGTCTCTCTGTCCTCCTAAACGCCTTTTTCACTCTATTTTTCTTCCGTCGGATCCAAAACCTAAAGGAATTTACGAAGATAATAATAAAATCAGGAATGAAATAAAGTTTAGGCTGTAATACTCGTGCATCCAAAGAAAACAGCTGTAACCAAAAGAGTGTTTCGACACACGAGGCTTTCAGCTTCTGTCTGCTCGGCTGCTGAATGGGACAAATAAAAAAGAAATACGAAAAACGTGAGCAGAGAAAGTATATTCCATGAGCAGCTTTGAAGGGAAATCGAACCGTTAAAGATCTCAGATTAAACCACAGTTGTCACTATTTGATTAAAATATGTCTGAATGGTTGGTATAGGCATCTCTTTTTTACTACATGTATGAAAATAAAAAACAAAGGTTTTTTTCAACAGAGGTTTTCATAGCTTATCCAAGGCATTCAAGTATTTCTCGCTTTTCAGCAGCAGAGATCCTTTTTCTTTCCCATATTGCTTGAAAATGTTGGTCTGCTTAATAATGTGGGACGTCCTTTTTTTTTTAGTAGTTTTTTCCTTTAATTAGTGATAAACTAATGATCACAAGTGTCTGAGACTGATTTCAGTGATCCAAAGAACCCAGAGACACAATAACATCCATGAGTTTAATTGAAAAACAAAGAATTTGATCTTAATGACATTTAAATACAATTTGCATAATCATTTGGAACGAACTGTATGTATTTAATCAGCATCATTTATATTTGTATTTTAAACTGGAGATTAAAATCAACAAAACCTAACAAATAAAAGCAAAGATTTTGATTTTGTTTGTCCTTTAAAACAATGTCGCTCTCAAGCGTTTTTCAGTCAACCTCTTCAGCAGTAAACGAAGCATAAATGATACTGCTCCCATCCTTTTGCAACAAATCCTGGAAATGTTCTCCGTTTTTTTTTCCCATCCTCAAAGTTACAAAGTTAGTAAATGAAGACAACATCTAAACAAAAAGGGAACAACTCTGAGTAAACACTCAGAGGCCTTCAATCTAAGCTGACAACAGCGTTTTGAACATCTTTTGTAAACTGACTTGTTTTCATCAATAGGGGAAATTGATCACAAGATTTTCATAATATTCCAAAATTTTTTAATTCTGTTTTTTGATTTTGTTTTTTTCTTCTAACCTCTTTAGTATGTTTTTATATATTAAAAACAAATGTATTTTTTTACAGAACTTATTTCACTAAACTGAACTTCAGTCTCTCTCTTTTTTTTTCTCCATGTACAAAAACACTTTGAAAATGTGAAGCTTCCCCGACACTTTACTTTGAAGGTGTATTTACTGTTGGTGACAGTATCGCATCCGGTTGGTTTAGTTTATATATTTAAAATCCAACATTATTCTGCATTTTAGAGCTCTAATTAGATAACATGAAGTTTATTTTTACACTACTAGATTTATGACCACAGAGAATTGATGATCTCGGATGTTCCAAATATTTGTACTCAAATTTTTGGGAAAAGATCGCAAATATCCGAATATTCGGAAATTATTTATAGCCCCAGTGGGCTACTGTTATAGCAAATGTAATAATATCAACAGAACTACCAATGCTGTAGTCTGACAGTAAGCTGAAATCTCACTCTGGTATTATTTTCCTACAACATAGAACATAAAAGTGTGATGGTGATATGAAGTTTCAAAAGAAAAGTCAAAAAATTCCTATGGGATATTGACACATGAGGTTTTAGGATATATGAGTTATTGATCGGTCGTTTGATTTTTTTTTTTTTTACTCTCATAATTTTAATGAACTTTAACAGAATTCTCATGTGTTTCACATATAAAGAAGCAGTTATGGACTGTGCTTTCATCTTAGCTGTGTGTCATCCAAAGTTTGCTGCTGTTTCACCAAATATTCCTCAAATTCTTTGTGTTTTTACTTCCAAGAGCTTCTCAGAAACAGTTTTTGCAAACTTTATTGGCTTCTGCAAGAGCTTTTCTCTAAAAATGCTACATCTCCTGGCTTTACTGTCATTTTCACTAGTGAAACCGACATGTAAAAAAAAAAAAAAAAAAAAAATCGAATTCTTGTTTTTATTTAGGAACACAGCTCATAGAGTTTTCCCTTTAGGAAAGTCATGCTTGGTGGAGATTTTGTACTAAGTTTTTCCTTTTCTATCCTGATTTCAGGCTAACAAGGTTCAGATCAGCCTTCCGGGGCGAAAGAAAGAAACTGGAAAAAAGGCGCTTAAGAAGACATGTGTCACCTCAGTGACGACAAAGAATCAAACAAACTTGAAAAAGTACACCACTTTCAACACTTTAAAAAATGTTTTTAGTTGTGTCAAATGAGTTCATTTCCCACAATTACTTCCTTATCAGGTCTGTGAGTTCGGAGGAGTCGACCATAGAAAAGGATAAGACTGACACAGAGGAGGAGAAGGAGGAGGAACGTGAAGCTCCCGTTCCACAGACGGTGAACGCTCCGGTTGCTCTTGTCCGTGAAATACCCACGCACCTTCAGAGAAAACCAGTAGGAGAAATACTTCACGCCTGGAACTGTCGTGCAAAGGCGGCAGGAGGTCAACCTCACTTTTCCCTTTGATCCTTCCTGCAGATCCCGAAGGAGTTTGACATCGACTCCGACAACGCTGAGGGCTGCTACGTGTGCCCGGAATACGCCAAGGATATTTTTGACTACCTTAAAGAGCGGGAGGTATGCCAAACTCAACAGACGGATCCATGTTTTGAGGGTTTTTATGAAACATTTCACTTTATGTCCTCTTTGTGTGCAGGAGAAGTTTGTTCTCAGTAACTACATGCTCACAAACTCCACCATCAACTCAGAGATGAGGGCCATTCTGGTGGACTGGCTGGTTGAAGTCCAGGTGAGCTTCCTGCTGAGTTGTTATACGTGTTTTTTCTGATCTTATTAATAATATTTATTGCTTTATTTTCTACTTATAACAGCAAAGGCGGTGAAAAAAATGTTTTTTTTGTTTGTTTTTTAAATTTTTTTTATCATTGGGGCAGGCTTCTGAACTCAGTGTATTTGTTCATCGCTTGTTCATGGTTGTGTTACTTTTAAAACAGGAAAAAAATATCGAATCTGTTGAGATTTATGTTGGTATGATGAATTCTTGAACACTTTTATAGACCCGCTCTGAAGAAAACACATTTTTTATGTTTTTAACATGTTCTTGTGACTTTTTTGATGATAGATCACATTTATAAAGAAAATTAAGCTAAAATTGCATTTTGGAGTTTTTTTTTCCTTTTTATTCAAATTGTTGTGAAATCAGGGGCAGACAAAAAAAAAAATCTTGTTGAAAAAGATCATATTTATGATGTAGAAAATACACTGGACCGGCCACAAGCTCCCTGCTCCAGTCTGATGCATCCACTTGTAGACATCTTTGTTTTCCTTCGTACTGTACAGCTGGATACCTCCAATGTTGCTTGCTATTTTTTTTTTGTGCACCAGTGATGTTAGGTTAGGTTGCTAGAGGCTGTAAGCTAGCGGGACAGTATGTGAAAAGAGTTCTCTCAGCTGCAAATGGGGAAAGTTGCCCCGTCCCCAACTCAGAGGTGAATTTCTAATGAACTCCTATCGCTCTGCAGAAACTATGTCCCAGAAAATGACACAGCTTATTTGATTTTACCTAAAAAAAAAATACATAATCCTAATTAAAATGGATCAAAAGATGATCGGAATGGAATTGCAAGATCTGGTGTATGGGCTCAATATAAGGTCAGAAGGATTCCCAACTGCAACTGCATGTTTGCATATAAATCGAGTTTCATTATACAGCAGAATAAATCTGCCCGAAAAATTTAGGTTTCGCAAATGTGTAAAAAGGGGTCTGCATGCCCGTAAAAAAGATTTGCATTTGTGAAATAGTTTCTAAGTTGTTGTTTTTTTGCACTTGTGAAGCAAAATAAACTGCATGTGAGCTCTTGAAGTTGCAGGTTCTGTCTCTGTTTTTACACATCTTTATGACTGAATGTCTACAAATCAAACTGTCCAATCAAAGAGCAGTTCCTGCCCCCTGCAGGATTCAGTGTTAACATGACCAAGAAGAATGTACAGTGTTCCTTTTTTTTGCTGCGTTTAGTTGTGACACTTGCGTGTGTCGAAAATGCCGCTGTGCATGAATAGTGATAACTGAGCCCACACAGGTGCATTCCTGATTGCCTGTTTCCCTGTTTGTGTAGGAGAACTTTGAGCTGTACCATGAGACCCTTTACCTGGCTGTCAAAATGACAGACCATTATCTGTCAAAGGCCTCCATCCACCGAGAGATGCTGCAGCTGGTGGGCTCCACTGCCATGCTCATAGCTTCCAAATTTGAGGTAAGGAGGCTGCCTTTTATGGCAGGAAATAATAAAGAAAAAGTTCAATAAAAGAAGTAACATGACTTATCAAACTCATGATTTGAAATAAATGTGAATTTCTTTTTGCTATTCTGCAGGAGCGTAGCCCACCCTGTGTCGATGATTTTCTCTACATTTGCGATGATGCGTACAAAAAGGAGGAGCTTATATCCATGGAGGCCAGCATTCTGCAGACGCTGTCATTCGATATCAACATTCCCATCCCATATCGGTTCCTCAGACGCTATGCCAAGGTTTGCACCCGTTGGGTGTTTTAGCATCCCAGCATGCATGCTGTTTGATTTGACAGTGTACTGCTGTTTTTGCAGTGTGTCAGTGCCAGCATGGACACGCTGACTCTGGCTCGCTACTATTGTGAAATGAGTCTGATGGAGATTAACCTGGTGTCAGAGAGGGCCTCCCTGCTGGCCTCAGCCTGCCTGCTGATGGCGCTGATTACTAAAGACCTGGGGAGCTGGGTAGGCTCAGTATTATTAATAAGAGCACCACTGATTTTCATGGACGTCTTTTACACAGCGCACACCCACTGACTGGATAAAAATTCCCATTAGTTGTCACACACCTAGGTGTGTGAAATTTGTTTTCCGCATTTGACCCATCGCCTGGGGGAGCGGTGAGCTGCAGACACAGCCGTGCACGGGAACCAATTGGTGGTATAACCCCCCCGATCCAACTCCTTAATGCTGAGAATCAGACAGGATGGATCCCAGTTTTAGAGTATTTGGTATGACTCAACTGTGGATTTGCGCTCACAACCTTCCAGAGGTGGTCCGGAATGAGAACCTAGTGAGTGACATCACTCATAGAACATAGCTTATTTCTGGCAATTGAAAGGAAATCAATTTAGTCGCCATTTTTTTTTGCAATACAGAAGCGGCCATATTGGAACAGTTCAGTTGGAGTCAGTCCAGTTCTTATATACATTCAATACATCCACACCCAATGCTAAAACTGTCTGGTGCAGATCCTGCTCTTTAAAGCGTTTCAGGTCCAGGAACAGTTACTCCAAACACCAGAACAGTAGTTGGCGGTGTTTCCTACTGTTAGCCGCAGAACACATCATGGATTTCTATTGCATCTCTTTACGCCCAGCAGATACTTCAATTCATCTCCAGTCTACACAGACCCCCTTTTGCCTTCTTGTTCTTACAAACATTTTACTGCATTTCAAATGGTCTCATAGCCCATGTTTGACCTCCATAGAAAAGACAGATGGATTATAGATCATAGATGCCATAGATTAGCAGTTCTGTCTAGCGTCCTTTCTACAACCCTCCAAGGGCCCGAACAACCCAAAAACCTGTACCAGTACGGGTCAACCCCAGTATGGCTGTCTGTGACTTTAATTGTATGAAAGTTTTAATGGAGTAAATGTTTAGTAGATACTCGTTTTGTACCTCAACACTCACAATTACATCCCCTCAAGCACGATGGTTTTTAGTTATTTTTTTTTTTTTGAGAAATTTGTTGTAAATATGATCAAACTGTTCTAATGTTATAAACACATGTGGATCATGCTTCTTTCATCCTGCAGTCCCCCATCCTGCAGTTCCACTCTGGCTATCAGGCCTCAGAGGTGGCACCAGTTGTCAGAAAACTACATTTGATGTTCCAGGCCCCTGCTGATGATAAACTCCGAGCTGTCAGGAACAAATACAGTCATAAGTAAGTCATCTAAAAGCCAGAATCCACAAACTGTATAAAATTAAATCCTGTACTGCTGAGCTGTAATACATTTCTAAAAATATTTTTTAGGGTATTTTTTGAAGTTGCAACCGTGCCACTGGTGGACATCAGCGCTTTGGAGAAAGCCTTATCCTAACAAAAATGCTCTGGAAAAACATTTAACACTTCCGCTTCACAAAAGAAAATGTGTACATAGTTTGTTTATTTCCTTGATATTTATAAGTAGTCAAGTTTTCCTCTATTTTTGTAAAGTAGCTTTCATTAAAATGGGCATTTATCATTAAGGGATTGGCTTTTTTTTTTGATGATATGTTTAACTTTTTAAAAAGTTTTAAAAACAATCTCAATTCATTTGTAAGTTTGTTCTTAAAAGAAATTCTTCAACTCTTTATTCTTTCTAATAAATGTGCTGGCCCGTGTTTTTAAGTTTTAACGTGATCTTAAAGTTTGTAGTGTTGCATGTTTCAGATGTTGTACAGTTTATCATGTTATTTGTGTAAAAGACAAATTGATGCTTTGCTACTTTTTTAAATGGCTGCCACACATAAAATAAACAGATATCTTTTATATGTTCTATAAAATAAGCTTTTTGGTTTTTATTTCAAGCCAGAATCCTGTCTGAACTGGAAATGCTGTTAAAGGAGTTGGCCCACTCTTTTTCAAAGGCTCACTTTCAAAGACTTTTTTCCTTCAAATCTGAAGAAATGGTTTCTGTCAGGGTTGATCAAAGAGTTTGGTCTCAAAGGTTCATGTCCTGAAGTAACTGTACTTTCAGCGCTTTGCTAGAAGAGGTTTTTTTTATGCATTGATTTGATGAAAGGCCAAAAACTGGTCATAATCTTTCTTATGTGTGACGGTAACGGAGTGTGATGTTGAGGATTGGATTCCGGTTGCGGTCCCATATCTGATTCGGAAGGATGCTTGCAATAGCATTCATCTTTGTTTTTTTTGTTTGTTTGTTTGTTTGGACTTTGAAAAAAAAAAAAGCCTGACTTAAAACCCCACGCATATGTAAAATTAGGCCCAACTCAAAGAGCAAAATTCTGAACTGAAACATTTTTTAAAATTTGGTAACAGCTTTAGGTTTAATATTTTTGAAATTTTTTTCAAAATGTAAAGTTGATTTTTTTTTTTTTCCTTCAAATTTACAATGTTATTGTTCAAAATTACGAGGTTTGCTTTCAAGCTTAAGACTTTTCTTTTTTTTTTTCCTCCAAATGTACAATCTGGTTTTTCGCTCACTTTAAGTTGATCACTGATTTGACCACATATGTGACTTTCACTTGTGTGTGCTACACACAGCACACAGAAACACACCGTGGAGCAACAAAATGACCCCAACACACCAAGCAGTGAAGGCGTGACACAGCGCCACACAGTAGGAGAGGAGGTCTCTTTAACTTGAAGATACGCTTGTTGCTGAACTTATTGAAGATAACATGTTCAGATTATTAGATCAGTGTGGACTCCATCTGATTGATCCTCCATCGCTTCTGAAAGTTGATCTGCATCCTCTCTGATCCCATATCTCTAACATTGTTCTATAGAAGTTTACATTCCAGCTTTCAGGTGATGTGTTCACCTCTTGTTTCTGAAAAGAGCATATTTGTGACATAGGAAGTATGCTGGGCAGGGGCACGAGCTCCCCGCTCCACCTAAACAGAGGCAACACGAGGGGGAAGGGGGCGGGCTTGCTCTTCACCATCGGCCTCGGCCACAACTCAGTAGTTAGTTTCTTCATTCAATAGAAATTATCTTCTACAAAAAACACACATTTTTTTACTTTGGCTAACTAAACCAAGTACAGCTGCGGCCGTAACACGACATAATCATAATCAAGAGCACTGGGAATGGTTTTACAACAGACCAAAATAGGATTGGAGTTGGTCTTTAAATGCGCTCTGAAAATGGAACTCCTGCAGAAAATGAATCGTTTTTCAAGTCTAAATAAAATCCAGTCTGCTCTCAGTTGATTCCTGTCTCTCTTCCTAAATCCACAAAAAAATTCCAAAAGTAGAAGAAGCTAAACGCTTCGATAACTAAATGGCGGAATCATTCAAATGACATTTTGAAAATTAAAGAATCTGGGGACCTCTGCTAACGGGCAAAACTTTCATCCAACCCTAAAGCCCTGAATGCTTAAGTTCCTCTGAGAACCACATTCTTTTTAAAGGACTACACTTTTAAACCAGCCATCTAGATTCTATTTTCACATTTTTTAATAATCAAATTAACACAATGCATATCTTTTTTTTAGCATCTGTTTTGTAAACTATTAAATGTTCACTGCACTTTGTCACAGATAAATGCCTATTTTAGAAATGTTAGGTTGAGCAGAGCAAGCAGAAGCTTCCTTTTTGCAATTTAGAATTCTACAGATATGATGTCATAAGGGTAAAGCGTGAGCGATTCTAACTAATGCAACTGGAACTCTCAGTTAATCTAAAGACAAAAAAAAAAAAAGTTTTTTTTTTTTTGCCTGAAGGTCTGTCTCCTGTGACCACAGGAGTGGACCATGCGTTCATGGTCTTTATTTCTGCACCACATTGACTATTTTGGGGAAAGCAGGTTGGTAACCATATAGGAGAAAGAAGTGATCTGAAGAGCTAAGATGTTCAAACTGTTCTCATTTAGAGAGCGCTGTTCTGAAATTTGCTCGATTCAAATGGTCAGCCAAGCAAAGAATGGAATGGACGTGGCGTGGAGGAGGCTGAGCTGTGACGAATGAATATATTCCTGCTTAAGAAAAATAGAAACAAGTGAGATAAAAGAGGATTCTGTTGTGCAGCAGCCTATCTAAGATATAAAAAGTTAGCTGTTTTGTGTGCATGTGTTGCTCCACTCAGCCACCATTTATTTAATGAATAGATGAACTCTTCAAGCGCATTTCTCTTCTTCATCATTAAATTACACTTGAGCTAAAACTGGAACAAAACTCATCTAATCCCCAAATTTTGTTCCAAATTTCCAAATTAAAACTTTTAAATGGTTGCAGTGTGTAAATATTTTATTGCGTCTTTTTTCCCCATAAAAGTCTAGAAACACAAAGTCCATAATGAAACGTCTTTAAAGGTACATGCTTGATTTTGAGTTTTGTGGATTCTGACAAGTCAGACAAAATCAATGTGTGTGAATGTCACAACGCCCCCCCCCCCTTCTATAATGTATCAAAAAGTTGTGATATTAAAGAATTTTGATTACTTCCTGTTAGAGCTTTGTCCACCAGGTATAATGTCAAATTTGAAAGAATTTCTACGTTCTAATATTTGTATCAATTTGTTTTGCAAACATCCTTCACCGGCCTGAACTATTTTCTGTCAGACGTGGTTTTGGTGTGAACGGACGTGAAGAACAATAACAGGAAGTATTTAAGGAAGCTTAGTGTGCCTGTAATGTGCGTATATTTGGTTTCAGGTGGTGGGTTTTACACTCGTCCACTGCCGACAAAAACATGGAGTAGCACAGCAAGAACAGATAAAGAGAAGATGTGCGTGAAGTGGCGGAAGTGTACGGCCCCACCAAACAAAGTGTCCTCAGTGGTGGTGGGGGGGGGGTGTCATTGGTGAACACATGAAGTGCTGATCCATGTCCTCGCCTCCTGGCAAGTAGGTGACGAAGCTCGGCTCCATGCCAGTAACAGTGTCTGTGATCCAGTGTTGGTAGTTGGACACACGAGCATAGACCCCGGGTTTCTCAGGCTGGGCACAACCCACACCAAAACTGACGACTCCACCCTGAATCCAGATGGTTTCTTTTTTAAACACCAGGGGTCCTCCCGAGTCTCCCTAGGGAAAAAAGAACAGTCTTTTTCAAGCTGCATTTTTCATCTGTTCCTGATTGACCACGATGTGAATAAGGAAACACTTTAAGCTTTCTTTAAGAACCACTTTTTGTATAAAGAACTAGGATTTTATGATTCGGAAAACTTCATACTCTTGTCCAGTACTTCTGCTTCTGTATTGATGTTCTTGCTGTATTATAACATCCAATTCTACAAAGTCGTAGTCTTAAGCTATGTTCACGTCCCCCATGACAGTGTGAACGCTTTCAAGGAGCCACTTCCAATTAGAAGTCTATGTAAGTCTAAGTTTTCGGAACCAATTTTGTGTTCTATGTACAAAACGCGTGGTCGTTGATCACGTGCTGCAGGTTAAACCAGGTCAAACTTTGCCTAATCAGGGACTCGGATTTGCCAGTGTGGTATGAGCAGCGTCCTTTTCAAAACACAGAACATTAAACGTTGATCATAGAGGTGAAATCGATAACTGCGGTTTGTGTTTGTGTCCAACTGTTGGTGGCGGGCATGCGCTGGTGAACAGTCGAAAAAGAAGCCCCACCCTGCTTGTCCAGTCTGAACACCACGGGCTAAATGCGAGTTTAAAAACCCGCTTTTAGCTCGTTCTCGAACGCGCGTTACACCCAGTGTGTCAGTAGCTTATTAGTGCTATAATGATGATGTAAATTCTGTACAGTTATACAAAGAAAGATTGCAAATAATTTTGAATTGCTCCTAAAGAAAACAAAAATAACTGAGTAATATTAAAATAATAATTATTAAAATAATTCAGAGCACTTTACAGAAGAGTTGAAAGACCAGCTCCCTTCCTTCATTTGTTATCAAGGCCCCCACTTTTTTTTTTTTTTTTGATCATTGCAAAAAGAAATTCTGGTTGGCTCAAGATTGACATTGTGCGTCGATCTTGGCAAAAGCAATCAAACAAAAGTACCTGGCATGAGTCCTGTCCTCCATTTTCAAGTCCAGCACAGAGCATGTTGTCCGTGATTTCATTGGAGTCTTTGTAGTAGCAACTGCAGCGATTACTCCCCACAATCGGCACATTTACTTGTTGGAGAATCTCAGGTGAGTGCCCAAAACCTAATTAAAGATGATTAAATGTTACACACTTACACTTTTCACTGCAGGACATGGAGCTTGTGACAGAAAACAAAAACATTAGATCAAGGTTCAGGACGTTTTATTGCCATGATGCCCATTTGTAGGGAAACGAGATGACATTTCGGATGAAATTAAAACATTTTTGAAATTTAGGGACTATCTCGGACTTTCAGTGAAATGATTTCATGAGCCCAGGAATAATTTCAAAAACCATAAACACATTATTGATACCTACCATTGTCCCCAAATCCTGTGACCCAGCTGGAAGTCCCATCATGGAAGGCACTGTCCTCTGAGGCCAGGCAGACGGTTTGGATGTACGGGTTGAATTCCACTGGAGCAGAGAGCTTGAGAAGGCAGATGTCGTTGTTGTAAGTTTCACTTTCGTATTCAGGGTGGCAGACGATGTCATCAAGGGTTCGAGACACGGCATTGGGGTCACCTGAGCGGTTTTGGGCGCCCAGCAGAACAACAGTGGAGTTGAGGTCGAAACTACGAGACAAAAGAGACAAATTAATGAGTTTTTTCCTTTGAAAAGAGAGCATGTTGTGAATAATCTCATCAATAACACAGATACTAGTTTGTGAACACCTTTTTGTGAATGTTTGGTTGACATCACACTGTCATATGCATAACAACGGCAGAGCTAGAACATTTTATGAGGAGGCAGAAGACATTGGAAGGGTGGTAAATGGGACCAGCAGAAGGGCCAGTCATTACTAATTTAGTCTTTGTCAATAATGATACTAATATTGGTGAAAAGTGGAACGCTTTCTGCTGGTGTGGGCGGGCCTTGCCCCCCTGTAGCTCCGCCCCTGCATATGAAAAAGTTTCAACATTGAGCAGATGTCAGCTACAGCATTTTTTTTCCTGTTTTCTCACCTATTACAGATACTTACATTGAGAGGCAGTGAGCAGCTGTTAGCACCCACTGATCGGTGATCAGTGACCCTCCACAGGAGAATTCATCGTTGATGATTAAAATGGCCTGCCAGGGCCACATTCCTGGAGATGCATCCTGGCCCCCCACAATCCGACTGTTGACTAGAACTCTCCCACAAGCTGATCAAAATAAAGAAACGGGAATGGTTCCATTTACATAAAAAATCTAAACTTATTTATACTAAAAGTTAGTCAAACACTAACTTTGTGTGCAGTACAGATCTTGTTAACTCAACTTCTCCCTACGACACTCTTTTGAATGACTGTACACTGAGGGGTGCCAAGCCACACCCTCAACTCTTGTCTGGGTATTATGCAACCATAAAATTCTATGAAAACCTCCTCATCAGCTGCTTTAATCAATTATTACAACATTATAAATACTGAAATCAACATGATCATGTTATTTGAAAATGCTTACCAGGCACCTGTGAATGACCTGATTCACCTGATCCTGAGAAAACAAAAGGGAGATGCGTTAAACCAGCCATGTCAGGGAATTAACCATGAGGGTAATTTCAGGTCAAGGGAAATACCATATAATTACTATAAAGTGCGTGTTTTTTTTTTTTTAAATTCTAAAATGCCTGACTTGATGTTTTGTTGTTGTTTAACCTGTCTTCTTAGTCAAAACCTTTTACTGAATGAATTTCTAGAAAATCTCCAGTGAAAAAAGACAAAAAATGTTGACATTTCAGTCAGACAATCAGTCAGACATCCTGTTTGAAAATATTAGAGCAGTCCAAATTATAGTTTACAGTTTGTAATGTTTTATCAATGTGTTAAAAAAGTAGTAATATCTTTGTTACTACTGTCATACTAGATTGTCCATAGTTGTTTGATTCCACATTGTAGTTCTTATGTATTTTCTAAATTATAAGAGTGCTGTAGTAACGTTGTTTTACTTTCATGTCTAATCCTGTCCCAAACATCCAAATTTTAGAAAGGTAATGAGCAATAAATGAAATTTGATTATTTAATGTATTTTTTATTCTGTTTCTCCTAAGTCAGTGGAATATTTTTGATTTTTTTTTTTACCTGTGCATAGCAGAAAGATCATCACAGTGAACCCGCACACAGACTGTTGGAGAGCCATCTTCAGGATCTTCTCGTGCTGTCTTGCCTGAGACGGACTTCCAGTCCATGTCTCAGTTATATACCCAAGCTCTAATGCTCAGATCCTCCCATTTTTTTATTATTATTATTTTTTTCAGGAAAAATATTGTTCTGAGCATTAAACACACAAAAAGGTTCAGAGAAAAGGTACTTGGTCAAACGTGTTTTTCAAGATGCCAGAGTGTTGAACAGATTATCATTACTAACATGCATTTTCAGTATCATTTTAAATGGCCAAGCCAAACAAAGGGCAAAAACAACAAAGCAAAGCAAAGGATACAGGCTAATATTTGCTCTGCAGTTTTTGTACACGACATAAAGGTTGGGGCAGGTATAATTTTCAGCAAGCAAACAGCTCTGATCTGTTTATCGTCCAGTGGATTGTTACGGTATAATGAGAATAACCACAATTACGTTTTATTTGATCAAACTTAATTTCAGAAATGGTAATAAAATACCATTCAAAAGTTGCACATACTTTTCAAATTTTTGCTTGTTCCTTAAAAATTCCTTTCAAGGAAATTTTCATGGAAATGCAAACCTTTCCTTTCAAGGAAATGCAAACAAGCAGAAGTTTTGTTAGATAATAACCCCACCCAAGACAGGAAAACAAATATTAGCACCCAGTAAAATTTAAATACCAATAATGGAATGTGGAAAAATATTAATTTAAAAAAGATTTTTAATAAGACTACAAACAGTGGTGTCTGTCAAATGTACTGTTCATGGTACAGCTTTCGAGATTGCAGAATGTTATTTTTATACTTTGACAATATATGTGAACTTTTACTCTACAAAATGAAAGGACCATCAATCAAGACCTAGAAGATGATTTGATTTTTAGAAATGTTTGTGATTTTCATGCAGTTTGTGATCAAAGACAAAATGAACAAAATGAATTTATACTGACATGCTTTTGTTTTGAAAGAGTTGATCCTGAACAGACAAGACATGTTAAACAAAAAGGGCTGAATTTTTTTTAAGACAAACACACCTATCTGTAACACATTTGTTTACTGTCCATTTATCTCTTTAATCCCTTTTTCTTTGTATGTAACCAACTGTCTTTGAAGCGGGTGTGGACTCTCTTCAGTGGTTTGATGTTCATCTTTGCTCCACTGGCTATTGTTGAACGCTGGCTGTCTGATGTATCTTGTAGCAGAAAGGAAGTGAGGCTGGCATCCCACTAGGAATGAAGCTTGTATTCCAGACACAAAAAATGGGGCTCCACCAAAAATCTGCAATGGGCCAACAAAGAAAATAAAAGCCCTGGGATTTTGCAAACTTCCGTAAAACTTCAGTAAAAGGCAAACAGAAAATAAAAGTAAATATGTTAACTTGCTTTTAGATGCCATGTCTTTAAACATGTAGATCTGGTACTTTTTCTGTCCTTAAAATGCCCAATCTGTGTGGGAATTCTTTTACCTTCCAAGCAGGGGTGGAACTAGAACTTTTATGGGGGCCGGGAGGTGGGCAGACGACTTTGGAAGGATGGCAAACGAGAAAAGCAGAATGGACAGCCATTACAAATGAAAGGATCAACAGTACCAATTTCTAACAGTTTTGTTATCAATTTTAAAACAGCAGCTCTTTTAGCTGAGGTCCAACTCACTTTTTCATCTTTGTAAATTATAAAATTAACATTGACTTGAAAATTGAGAGGCACCCAGCTGCAGGCATGTAATGGTGGATGGATCCGTCATGGCGGATGGACATCCACTGAATGTCGTAAGCGGAAATAGTTCTTCGTGTGTAGTTTCGTTTTAGGAAAGACATCCGACACCTCTTGCTGAAACTTTTTGACTTCGGTGCAGATTGTTAATAATCCTCTATAAACCAACTGTATTTTCTCGCTAAAACATTCTATGACAATGGCTATTTGAAGGAGTAGATGCATAATAATTGTTTCTTTATAAATTTCAAACACTTTGTTTTGTATGATAAATTTCAAACTCTTTTTTCCGCTAAGTTCTTCTATCTGAATAATGCAAAAGTCCATGTTAGCTTAGTTAAAGAATGAGTCTGTTTTAAACCCATAGACACATTTTCACTTTATTGTTATTGCTGTTTTTACAGTCAGTTTTCACTGCGCGAACTTCTCAACTTTTGTTTTTTAGTTTTATTAATGCTTTACACAGTATAATCCTATTTGTGAATTACCTAATGACAGAGTGAGAGTAGGGCAATGACCTAAAACAGTTTACTGTCCAACAGAAAGCAGATTATCAAAACAGAACACAATTCAGTGTATTCATTCATTCATTTTCCAATCCGCTTTATCCCTTTCGGGGTCGCCGGAGCCTAACCCGGCTACTCATGGGCGAAGGCAGGGTACACCCCTGGACTGGTCGCCAGTCTGTCGCAGGGGCCACAATCACACACTCACAGTCACACCTAGGGACAATTTAGGGTAACCAATTAAGCATGTTTTTGGACGGTGGGAGGAAGCCGGAGTACCTGGAGAAAACCCACGCATGCACGGGGAGAACATGCAAACTCCACACAGAAAGGTCCCCCAGCCAGGACTTGAACCGGGAACCTTCTTGCTGTGAGGCAGGAGCGCTAACCACTGCGCCACCGTGCAGCCCAATTCAGTGTATTCATATTATTAATATCAACATATTTGAGAATAATAAATGGTATGTGCATTAGGAACAAATTAAGTAAATGGGTGTTTACTATTATCTTTAGATTGTACGTCACATAACTTGCATGGGATTTTAGTGCATTAAATACACCATAAATTACCATACAATATAATACATTTTTATAAAATAAAAAAAGATGACATAAAACAGACATTTTGTCAGTACAGTTATCTATCATGTTTAACTAACTGACTGAATTTGATACGACTGCACCCATTTTCAGGGTAAATGCTCTTTTTTTTAAACTTAATTTTCCTGTTGTTTTTAATACGTTTTGAGATATAATGTTAATAATGTTTTGATATAATAGTTCAGTCATGCATCATTCGCCTATGAAAATGCGATGGCTTCATGTGCAGTTTGTGAATGTCAAACCTGATTTGCAAAAGGCAGAGACAGAGATAGCATTCAAAATAGAGGAAAAAAATAGAAGCATTCTTAAAAAGTTATATTGACACAGAGGAGAGCGGTTTTTAATCCTATATTTGACCTGTAGAAACATATAAAAAATGTCTTGAGGCTGTACATTTGCATTGTCTAACAATGCCTTTTCCCAATCCTTTTTTAGTAAGTGATCTGTTGACTTTTTCTTTAGATGCATGTATCAACTATAAAGAAGGATAGATGCAAAGGGGGCTGCAGGCAGAAATGTTACCTGCAGCGAGGTACTCTTGCAAAAATTAAGTGATTTTTGTGCCACCACATTGCAGGCAAAAGTCACAGTTTTGAGATCAAAATTTCCTAATTTGGAAAAAATTGAAGTTTTATGTTTTAGGCTCAAACATCAAAAAGGCTCTTTTCGATTTTGCTTTTATGGATGGAAAATTATTTTTAATCATTTTAAAAATAATTCATACTTTCTTTTAGCATTTATATTATTTTCTTTTGTCAGATTAGGGAATTTATGTTTGAGGAGAACCCTGAAACTGTAAAATAAAGTTTATCTGCTTTACTAAACAGGCCTGTGTGATCTATAAATCCTCCGGATCAAAATATTGATAAAAAGTTTTCTTTAAGATCTGTTTGTTATATTAAAAAAAAGATACAAATAACAAATGATCTTCTGCTGCACAACAGTGTTTTGGATTAGATTAACAGCTGTAGTAGGTAATAAAAGAATGATGGCTCACCAAACTACACTTTATGTATAAACAGAAGAAATTGAATTTTTAACTTTTAATGTTAATTTTCACAGGGTGACTTATGTTTAAGAACTCATGTTTGCCTTTGTCCAAAGTAAAAAACAAAATATTTATGAAAAAATTATATTTTCTCTTTCTATTTCAATGTTTTTTTTAGGAAAAAAAAATTCAAGTTCAGGGACAAATGACAACATATTGTCCGGCTGGACGGAGGCGGAGCTTAGATGGTTTTTCTGCTGCGGACAATTTAAACACGCTGGTCGCTACACTAACGTTAATACATTCAGAACAGTTTTTTATGGTCTCTTTATGGGTTCTACTCAAAGAGAAACGGACCAGAATGTTCAAAAAGTTTTTGAAAAAAAAAAGTTTTTAAAAGCAAATATTTAACATTTTTATTTTCAAATTATGAAGTTTTATTCTTAAAACTTTACATTTTTCTTGCAAGGTAGGACATTTTGATCTAAAAACTGTAACTTTGGCTCACAATATGGTGGCACAAAAATCACCTCATAGCAAAGCCCCCCCCCCCGCCCTGCTCTGCCCCTGCTTCCTGGTAAAAATGTTAGTCAGAGACAGTTTGATTTTGTTGTAAATGTCAACAGAAACTCTCTGCAGCAGAGGCGGGACAAATCAAACTGCTGTGCTGAGAGGACAAGGAATGAATAGACACAAATACAAACCGCACCCTCCATTCTGTCCAGTCTCGGCCCAACTAAAAGAAACAAAGACTCAAAACAACAAGATCAGAGATACGTTTCACCTATACAAACGCAATAATCTGATGTGGATTTGCTGGCATGTACAGAAGTGACTTGCTGCTGCTATTTAGAGCGCTTGACAGATAGTGCTTGGTTGAATCTTTCACTATGAGAACTCAGTTGGACTCCACCAGAACAGGCATTCTTGTGTCATATCTTATTGTCATAGGATACTTAAGCTATGTGACCCATCCCATGCTGTCAAGCTTCCATCAGTCTGTCAGCAGTCTGTCAAGAGAAGACAAAAAAACACAGACTTGCGTGGATCTGAGGAGGGTTCAAGTTCAGCCGGCACCCCGGCGATGCCCAATCTCAACCTGTTAAGTAAAAATGATATGATAGATAAGCCATCATCTTGGATGAAAAAAACCAAAAGAAATATTAAATAAAAGCATATAGAAAATTAGCGCCTGAAAACCTGCATTGCTTCTGAATGTCTGATGATAAAAAAGAACACAAAGGAATGGAGCAGCGATCGCTGCAATCAAGCTTTTCTGCTCCTGCGGACAAGTATATTACCCTCTTGGGGTGTAACGATCAATCCACTTAATTGACACATTTTTAGTGTGACCAGTGCCCTGGGGTTTTAAAGCAATTCAGATACTATTCTCACTACTTGTGTTTTTTTAAAGCCAAATATGAAGTCACCAATTTCCCAAAATAAAAACCTAATAAATGAACATTTTATAAAGGATTGATGATCAAATGCTGCACGGTTGGCGAAGTGGTTAGCGCTCTTGCCTCCAAGAAGGCTCTCGGTTCAAATCCTGGCTGGGGGACTTAAAACAGTGTCACCAATGGGGGACCTTTCTGTGTGGAGTTTGCATGTTCTCCCCGTGCATGCGTGGGTTTTCTCCAGGGACTCCGGCTTCCTCCCACCTTCCAAAAACATGCTTCGTAGGTGAATTGGTCCCTAAATTATCCCTAGGTGTGGATGCGAGTGTACATGGGTGTGTGATTGTGTCCCCTGCCTTCGCCCTTTGACCCCAGAAAGGGACAAAATGGGTTTGGAAAATAAATGAATGAGTAATTTTATGAATCTCATTTCTCTGAGAACTTAACGGCCAAATAGCAGTTATTTCTATAATTAAATAAAATTTAAAAGAGTTTTACTTATTAAAAAGAGCAAAAAAAAATTCAAGCATATTTTAAAAATCCAAAACATGTAGAAGAGCCTGTTTTTACTGTAAAGTTCAGTGCAAAATACATAAAACAAAAGAAAAAGAGCTGCACCTTGAAAAGCTGCCTGATGTGATCTCAGGCAAACCTGTTGCAGAATCAGCTGTTTGAGATGAACAACGCATCAGGAGACTTTCAAAGTATTGCAGTTGGATCTTATTCTCTGGAACCTGACAGACAGAAGAAAGGGCAGCACTAGTGCACCTCTCAGTTTCAGGAAGCTTTTGAACCAGTTTCTGTTCTCTTGAACCCTTTCCTTTTTTCACATTTGATGAGATTTTTATTAAACTGCTCTTGAAGCCATTTCAAACAAATAAATTATAGTGCTGCATTCAGAATGTGGTTGGATTGTTCTCATTTGAAACCAGACTTTATAAGTGAATGTAATTTTCTTTATATTATAGAATATGCTTGATGCCTTTAGTTATTTTAGTTTTTGTTTATGTTTTACAAGTTTTATGGTTTCTTTATTTTACTTTTATATTTCATAAATGGAATCATGCCTCAATGTGTGTTTTTTTGTATCAAACTGATGAGTGCTTGTTACTAAATATATACATCACTCATTGTTTTTACGAGCCCCTAAAGGGACATTGATGAACAAATAAAAGCTGGTATCTTGTGCGTACCAGATAGTAACCGATGAACACGGAATACCAGTATTTTTTTCTTTAATTTTAATGTCCCTTTAGGGGCTCCATACACCACAAAGGATTTTAGTTCTTTATCTCTTTCCAAGTTCTGCAAATTTACAGGATTGAAAATAACCCAAATGATGAACTCCACATACATATTTTTTGTGCAGTACAGCAACAAGAAAAACAACATGACAGCTGCACCTTTGTTAAAACCAACCTGAGGGTTTGACTTCTCTCTCCGTTGGTTACACTATTAATTCTGACAGGTTGAAAGATAAAACTTTCCAAGTACTGACATTTCCTTGTGTGTTTTGTTGCCTGTTAGATTAAGAAACAGGTAGGTTCAGTGCATTCCACAGCTGCAGAAGATCAGGAATGCTCAAATAAAAAAGACATTTTACTGATTGTCCCCTTCATAGTTGTGAAACTTCTGCTTTTGTCTCTTGACCAAACCATTGGGTATGGTTAAAAACATGCTTTTTAAAAATAATGAATTTAAAATACCATTTACCTTCACTACAGTGATCCTGAGTAAAAAGAAGCCCAGAGAAGTGTGAGAGTAAACAGGCTTGATTATGTGATAGGCCGTCAAAAGGCAGAAACATTTCCTAAAGACTGATCCAGATCTAAGTTTTGAATTTGAAAGCTAAAAACTAAGTCTGGATCCCCCTTTTTAAAACTTTTCCTGCTATGGAAACATCCCGGACTAATGAAAGTCTTCACAGACGAGTCACCCAGTGGTTTTACACAGTGAGGTGAGCTGACAGCATGAAGCTCAGTAAGCACTCTAGTCTGTAACTTGATCTGATAAGAACTGGATTTTGTCAAATATGCAAATAGATCTGTAAGTGAAAGACATAACTCAGTAGGGTTGTTCACTTCTTCCCACTTCCTTTCAAGCATCAAATCCAACCTGTATAAATCTAATTTGAAGTGTGTGTATTGAATGCATTCCTGCAAAAAAGTCTGTTTATGATAATGAGTAAATACACTGAAGATGGCATCATTTTATATTATCTTTATTTTTTTTATTTTCTAAACACTGTATTTCTTGATATCTTAAAGGGTTTGATAAATCTTTTAATGCTAGAAAATAAACAAATAAATCAAATCAAACTGTTTTTATTTACTTTCTTTTTCCACCCATCTGTCAATCTAAAACAACAACAAAAAACCCGAATGCAGGTAGACTCAGGCTTTTCACAATTTCCTGGAAATAACTCAAAAGTATTTCTAGAAAAAAAATAGAAAACGCAAACACCAGACAGAATGATTGATGTTCTGGATTGATATTTTTCTTTTTTTTTTTGTCCTCAAGTCTCATGTCCAATCTGCTTAAATCAAGGTTCAGACAAATCCCATTCACAAGGTTTTTCAGAACTGAACATTTAAATTCAATTTGGCCTTTTCACACTTATATTATTGGACTTAAATGTCTGCATATTAACCCAAAAGAGGCACCGTACAAATTATACAATGGTTCAGGAAATAAAATTGAAAGTTTTTTTCTACAGTAATTACTAACTAAATATAGTCTTTAAAAATGTTGTGCATAAATTCACTATAATATAAAATAATTACAATTCAGCTAAATTTACAATCAATATATAAATAAAGAGAAGAAAGCATAAGAGCTGATTTGATTGAAGACAGTTTAACTGGTTTTTTTTTTTTCAGATGCATCACATCGCACTTTTAAAAAACTATAAATGGATGCTTTAGAGATAAGTTAAACAATTGCTGTAACACGAGCCAAGCTGGTTTTTAAAGACATGTTTTCCTCAACAAAAGGTTTAAGGGAAGAGGAAGGACACACCTCTGGTACTTGTTAAGGAACACTTAATATTCTGTTCTTTGAGGTCATTCACTGTTTAAGAAAACCCTTGTCGCTATAACTTCTAAAAATATATATATATATATTTCAACACAATACCTGGTTAGTCATTTCACTGGAACAACAATTGTAATTCAAATCACTGTTATCAATACTAACAGATTTGCAAAAAACAATGCAGAATTCAACTGAACTTGAAAAGGAGCACTGGAAAAAAGGGTTTTCTGATTTAACATTTTTTTGTATTAAAAAGAAACATTATAATATCTATGGATATCTACAGATATATGTATACACTATTTGTCCATATCAATCTTCTTCCCCTCATTCAGGACCAGGTTGCAGGAGCAGCAGTCTAGCCAAAGTTGCTCAGATGTCCCTCTCCTCTTCCACTTCCTCCAGCTTCTCTAGGGGGACCTCGAGGCGTTCCCAGGCCAGTAGAGAGATGTAGTCTCTCCAGCGTGTCCTGGGTCCTCCCTGGGGCCTCCGCCCAGTAAGACATGCCCAGAACACCTCCCCAGGGAGGCGTCAGGGAGCTGGTGATGACTTCATGTTAAATGAAATTAATCAATTTCATGACAATGCTATCTTCCAATGTCCATTGTCCATTGATAACATTAACAATTAATACATCCTAATAATTTGTTATTATAACAAATTAATTACATTATTTACAAATTATTAATATATTATAACAAATTATATCTACACACATATATATATATATATTTATATATACATTTGTGATTTGACTGTGTCTTCAGTAAACTTTTTCTTTCTATAAAGATGGCTTTGTTACAAAATTACTATTTACTGGTTGCATCTTTTATTGATAAAAACAATGGTGATTTTGTAACTTATGCTTAATTATTGCTGGTTTTGTACCTCTGCTCGGTCACAACAACAGACTAGGAGAGAAAAAGTGAAATTTCTGAATTTGTCCTTTGCTTTATGGCTTCTTCCTTTAGGGGGTGCCACAGCTCAGTTGAACTGGCTTAGGTTTGGTATCAGATTCCTTTTCCTTTTGCTGTATGTCTATGCCTGACACAACCCTCTGCATTCACCTGAACATGGGACATAAAAGCACCAGATTGTGCCACCTTGTGGTTGCATTATACAAACACATCTAAAAATTAAAAAAAATTTTAATTTTCCATTGTATTTTTTTTTTTTTGCTTAAAGTGTAATGCAGCTTTCAAATAGTACAAGTAGTTTGACAAAAGAAGAAGTATCCTATCACTCCTAAGTCTAAAATGTGTAAATAACAAATCAGTTGAATGGATAAATGTTTCTGATATGGTTTTTTTCTGAACGTCAGTAATAAAATAAATACTGTGAGTGTTGCTGGAGCCTTTCCAGGTGGATCTTCAGCTTTTTGTGTGAAAAAAAAAAAACCAAAAAACGGGTGATCTCTACAAGAACTTCATGATTAGCTCTGGTGGGGAAGCTGAAATCAAACCTATTAAAATTATACTGAAACATAACAAACCTTACAAACTAAACAAGACTAAAAACAACCAAGGAAAACAAAACTGACTGCATGATTCATGACCACAAACTAATCATTACTTTGACAAGACTGCCTAAGTGTGAAGAAGCAAATGAGTAATAAGATAGGTCTTACAAGGTTTTTTTAACAGTGAAACAGAAAAACAGAGTTGCTGATAAATAGGAAGAATCTCTGGCAAAAATCTCAGCCCTCTATGGTATGGTGTTGCCCTCAGGCAACAAAGCGCTTCACACACCTACCCTTTACATGTTTTTTAATCAACAAATTTTAAATATAGAATACATTTTGTTTGCTAAAGAATAAATAAATTGCACTTTTTTGTGTGTTTGAATTAAAATAACTTATATACATTATCTGTAATGTGCATGAATACATGAAGAAGCATATTTCATTGAGTAAATAGACTTTTTGTCTATATTTATTTCCTAAATTCATTTATTGCCACGGGGCAACATGGTGCAGTAAATACACTTGTGTGAACTTCAACATTCTCATGGATGAAGGAAGATGTGTAGGGATATTTGAAGGGATGTTATGTGTAATGATGCATAGCTAGGAATGTAACTAATTATTTTAGCAGTACTATTTTACCAATAATCACAAGAAATGCATGCACAAACATGCTATGGGTGTTTGGATCACGATCAAGCTGTAAACAGCAATAAATGCTCATTCAATCTAAAATGACAACAAAGATCAACAGACTAACTGAAGAAAAATGTGAAACCCCTTGTCATGAAAGGAACTGACACCTGGATTGAGTTTCTTTGCAACAATCTTTTGAGGTGAAGCAAGATTTTTCACATGTAGCTGAGAGGTGATGTGATGTAAAATCCAATTATATAGTTTATTTTTAGTAATGTGAACAGACAGGAAGCACAACTTAAGGCCCAACCCCCCTCACTTTAGACAGTTCTGTCTATTCAAAAATGTAAATGTATGTGATTTACTTTGACATTTGAGAACAGAAACCAAAAAAAGAATCAGAGCAATGTGTGCCTCCGACTTCAAACTTATAGAAAATGGCTTCAACGATAGTGGATCAAAAATAATCCAACAAGCCCAATGTCAAGATGAAAAGACGTCTCTGTGAACAGACAGGACAAACTCGCAATAGACAAATCCAACTAAAATGTTTGAGTCTGTGAAGCTTGATGGGAAATTTAGCTTAGTAATTTATGTGAAACAAAAAAGGTATAAAAATCTGAAAGTGACTGACCACAAGCAGAACATTGTTCTTCATGTTAGCATCTCCTGGTCTTGTTGCTTAATACAAAGAACAAAATACTTTTGGACAGGAAGTTTGTTAAAAACAAACGTCGTTACTTAACAGGTAATGAGAAAATATCACACAAAATTCACTGACAATGCCCTACACCTTTGTATTTGAAGAAACGAAAAGTAACATGACACCACCTTCACAAAGAGTTCCCACGAACACTGAGATAATAATATGTCGGATATTTTTACGAACAAAGGGATGGTCCATTCTTGACATTATTCCTCTGCTGCAGTCACATCATAGTTAAACAGATTTCTTTCAGACAGAATTTTGGTTCTCTTGTAACTCTTTAAACTCTGTTTTCGAATGTCTGACTTTCACCTTGTATGTAAAACTGGACAAATGTGTTTTATTTTTTGAATGGCTTTTCAGTCTGAGTAAATGCCAAACTCACAAGTCTTAGCTTTGGTTGTAAAGGACAAAATGTTCCCTGAGAAAAGCTGTAAAGCTATGTTCTCGCCGCCCTTGGCAACGTGTGCTCAAGCCCCCACTTCCATTGAAAAGTCCATGTGAACGCACGAAAATGCTCATTTTGAGCTTCAACAATCAAAATCCTCACATTCACGCAAGTTTTATGGCTGTTTTTGAGCTCCACTTACAAAATTCACAGCCACTAAACACGCCTTGAAAGTTAATACCAGTTGAACTTTGATCAGTCGGGGACTCTGTTTTGATGGTGACATACGGCATGCATGGCGTCCTTATTTATTCACTGAAGTACCAGATCTTTGAATATTGATCACGAAGGAGAAATGAATAATTGCGGTTTGTGTCTAGTCAAAAATCATATGACACCAAGTCTTTCATATATCTGAATAGAGTTGGCAAAGAAAAAGTTTGGATTCATCAGATTTTGCACTGATTGCGTTTGATGGTAATAGGCTGACACCAGTGTTTGGAAGGTTAAAATGTCCTACATGTATGAATCTGTTTTTCTGTTGTGTCATCATTCCTCAGTATTCAGAAAAAGTTTCATTAAACTCTTCAAAGTGTTTTGAGCAGAAATTAAGTATTACTATATGACATGTATACTGATATAACAAATGGTAGTGGTGGAAATGAAAACTACTCTGATTTTTTTTAATAATATGTTTGCAATCATGACCTAGCAGAAGAACCAGCAAAGATAGACCCAAAAAAAACCCCACAAAACGTCCAAAGCTCCAAGCTAATTCAAGCACAGTGATTTTTTTAACGCAGAAAAAGGAGTTAAAAAAGATTAAATGTTGCGGAACATCGTGTACTGTATTTGTTACCGAACAGGTGAGTCGAGTCAGGTGGGTTATCAGAGCTGTCAACACTGCTGGTCGATGAGCTGATGGCACACATATGCAGCTAACAAGAGGGAGAGGACACCAAATGCACTGTCACGCACACTCATGGACAAACCAGCAAGGAATGAGGAAACTGGAAACTGCGCTGCGGCCGGGACAGAACAGTCTGACTCACCTATAGTGATCTCAGTCTGTAAAACAGGAATTCTGAACAATCTTGTTGATTTTGTGTGCTGGATCTGTGGTATAAATCACATCAATATGTATTGTCACTGACATGGACTTTTCACGTGAGCTTTTGTGTGGAGGGGATTAAGTGAACTCTTACCAGCCCTTAGCAAATAATAGCATATTTAACTGCAAGAATACGTAGTCTATATACTTGAAGTATACTTATACTGTATACTATATACTATATATACTATACATTGTCTATATATTGGAAACTTATAATGCAAGTTGGTCTGAAGAAGTATTCAGTTAGTGTACTTCCAACACTACACACAGTTGTACACAATGGTCTATAGTATACTTTACCCAAGAATACGTAATAAAGGTGAGGTAACTCAATCAGCTGATAACCCAAAGGTGCAGTCAACCTGCAAAGAGGGTGTGAAAACATTAATTCATTGTACACATAAAGAACGAGGAAAAGGAAAAACTCCTGCAGTGACATCAGATTAAACTTGACTTGTTCCTATTGTTATCTCAGCCAGATAAAAAGGGCCTATATCATGCTATTCTAACGCCTTTTAGAGTAAACTATATCCATGTTTTTGTTGTTGTTGAGAGGAATTAACATTATAATGACCTTAAAAGCTCAAAAAAGTTAATTTTGCCTGATACAAGTCTTTTAAATGTTGTGAAGGGAGTTTAGGGGATCACTTCTCTTCAAAAAAGCTTCAGTCAGCCTCATTCTGCACATTAAAGTATTTTAGAGGATTGTGTGTGTGTCTCCCAGATAAAATTTGGCTGAAGCTCCATCCTCACTTGAATCCCACCAGCATATCAACATAACAGAAACAGAAAGGCCGGACCTCCACCCAATTAAAAGTCCTGCAGATGGGCTTGGAGAGCTCAATGCAGCAGCAGCGGGTTTTGATTTTTGTGCTGACTTGTGTCTTGTGCCTCATGGCATTTCTTAATGTGTAGCAGAGGGCCCCTAAACGTCTTCAACTACCATAATTGGTAGCAAAAAAGTCAGCGAGGCATGATTGACTTAGACCCCCTATGTGACCTCAAGAAGCAAACTCAGATGTTGAATTAGCTCAATTTTTCTATCAGCACTAGCAGTGTTTTTCATTCAAATCATTTTTTTGAAACTCCAAACCAGTTTGTGGCTGTTGTTTTTTTCTTGTAAGTGCATTAAAATCTTTTTTCTGTCTCTGAAAAACTCCCTAAATGATTGTTTTTGTTGGAAAGAAATGCTCATGTGCATCATGGCTTGTGCTGGATTCTACCTAAATGTGAAAAAGTTACGATAATACTTTTCACAAAAAGAATCCCTCATGTGTTCACAAATTAACCTTTGATTATTTAATTATATATTTGACTTAAACTGGTTCCTATTCCACGCCCGATTTCAAAAGCAGAAATAAAACAACAAAAAGGTTTTTGCTGTTATGTGAGATCCAGTTTCCTTTTATCCCGCGTCACAAGAAAGTAAAAGTATTTCCTTGATTGTATTGCTACTGTGATTTCTGTCACCCAAATGAATGTCAAAAAACACATTGGACTGAATGTCTTTCTATTTACAACTATGTGAGGTAGAGTATGGAAAACAGTACACGAAGCATGTGGGCGGATCTTCAACTTGGAGCTGAAGTACTAATGCGCGAGAGATGGTAAAACTCAGCCTATATGTTGTCGAAGATGGCGTCACAAAAGTTGCTGTGTGTGTTCATTTTGACAACCTTTCAGCTTTTCACAGGTGGGCCAAAAGAATTTATCATATTTCACAATAGTTGAAATCTGTCTGTTGTATTACAGCGCAGCACAGTCAAAAATATTGATGAAAATGCAATATTTTACAGTAAACTAAAAACATCTTTCTAAACAAGTTTCTGTTAAGTGTTTTCTATTGTTATTCTGATGTAGGGAATGATTTTCTGTAGATTGTGATATTAACATTAATAGCAAACCTTCATGCCTTATGGAAGGGTGGAATTCCCATGTAAGCAAATGATTTTTTAAGCAATTTTTTTATTATGATGATTAAACACGAGAGAAAAACTGTTTTCTTGAAACAACGAAATAACAAAATCGCTGTGTGTGCTTATAATGCATTATGAAGCTGTAATGTTGCGATAACAAGCTCTATTAGTAGTTTTATTTGGATGACCTAAAAACAATAAAGAGCATAAATGGCAGCTGTTGCCTTCTGTAGAGGCTGATTAATAAAATCCATCGTCAAAATATAAACTTTTTGGAAACGTCATGACATTTCATTTCTGTTGTTTTCACATCAAATAGATTTTGGCAGTAAAAATCTGAAACCGCGTTTTATTTTTGACTAGTTTTCATCAAACCAGCTGCCTATAGGACTATCCCAAGCTTTTAATTTCATATTTAAACTTTACACAAAACTGCCATTGTAACACTAGATGACAGCTGAATTGTATTTGTTACAGGTATTGTCACGACCACATTTGTTTTGACACGGTCAACTGATCGCATTTGTTTTCTGTCTCATTTTTTTAGGTTGTCATTCACACAAGCCAGGTAAGAACCCATTTTTAACATAGCCTGACAGTAGAATGGTAAATCAAATCGAACTGACAGCTGGTATGTAGAAAGAAAATAAATCAAAAAGTCTCTTTCAAATATCTCATTCCACAAGAAGTGGAAATTGTTCTCAACATAAAGCATAGGGTGGAGCAGTGACTCTGCCTTTCTGGCTGGAAGGGACGAGTGCTGAACATTACATTGAAGTTTTTTTTAATGTCCAATGAAATAAAGTTGCTTTAACCCAGAGAGATAAGTGTGCAAGGATGCTTCATGACAAGCACATGTTGAAGTTTCAATTCTATGATCATTTCACTTCCCGTTCTCCTCCTTTGCCTCTAGCATGTGGCAGAGTTTCGTCCAAAGGCAAACATGGAGATAAGGATGGCTCTCCAGGACATTGGCCCTGGCAAGTCCTGTTGAGGCAAAACGGGTACTTGTTTTGTTCAGGGTCCCTGATCACCAACGAGTGGGTGCTTACCGATCGATACTGCTTGTAAGTAGAAACGACGACATGGAGAGAGCATCTTTTTGTAACTGATGATAAAAAGAACATTCCCTATTTGCTATTGATGATGAATTAATGAAAATATTCTGTTCAGTTAAAATGATTCTATGTTTTTGCACTGATATTAAAAGGAACTACTAAAATGTTTTAAAAAACACACAATGTAAAAAAAAAAAATTAGAAGAAAGCAGAGAAGCAGAGCTATGCTCAGGCAGGGTTCGTCGACTCTCTTTTGTATTTGATAAGTGGCTTCAAAACTGTTTGAAGCAAATAGTAAATCTATCCTTTTGTGAGATGCAACTTTAAGTGGAATGTATGTTTCTCTAAGGTATAACTCGGACAACACCACTATTCATCTGGGTTTGGAAATACAGGAAAAGGACGAAGAAAACTCTGAGGAAGATGAGATCTATGAGGAGACACGATCTATTGCTGAGGTCAAATGCCATCGTACACACGGGCAAGATTACTACTATTCCAATGAACTTTGTCTTTTCAAGTTGTCTGAACCTGTTGAACTCAACGAGGACATACAGCCAGTCTGCTTGGCCTCAGATAAGAGCAACTTCTATGACGGGACCACCGGCTGGGTCGCTGGTTTTACCCAATATGGTATTATTGCTGTTATCAGTCACACATGAATGCAAATCTCTGTTTGTGACTCCCCCAAATTGACTCTCTTTCTATTTAGATGAAAATTATTTACCTACCATGCTGAAGGAGATAGAGGCGCCAATTGTGGGAACCAAGCGCTGTTCATGCAACCGAGGGGCCTATTTTGAGTTGACAGAGAAAACTCTATGTGCTGGAGAGATGGATCACTGTCTGGTAACTACAACCTATTGTCAAGTTCCTTTTGTGCAACTTTTCACAGAGTAACAAAGTGGAAGTCTTTTTGTTTCGTGAATATAACAAAGAATTGCACATTGACTTAATGATGGAGGGTACTCCACTGTATTTTTTTAAAGTTAAATTATTGTACAAATACATAAGACGGTCCTGTGGTATGTTCAGCATCAAGCATGGCGCAGCTGACTAATTGCTGCACAATTTAATTACTTTAATCATCCTTCCACTTCATGCTCTGCACACAATGTAGCTGAATGTGCAGAGCTTATCTTGCAGAAATGAAACAAAGAACAGTATTGTTGCCAGCCAATACCTACAGCTTATAACAATAAGTAGCCCTAAGTTGTTTGAGAAGCGACTTGCTGATATTTGTACCATCATTTTCTTTAATTCCGTTTATTAGAAAAGTGTAAAATCATTATGTTTATTACTCAGTCACAAGGCAGGTGTTTATTTCCAGATCCTGTCCCACAGCAACCTAAGTCTGTTGCCAAAAAGAAAAAAGTTGTGTTAAAATGTGATCCGCCCCTTTAAATGAGTTTACCAGGACAAGCACTTAATGTTGAATAGCAGAGAGCTATGTGTTTATTTATTTATAATATTTATAATACATCCCTATTCAAAAGTTTTGACACGCTTGTCCATTTGAAAGAAAAGAGGAATGCTGTACATTCAAAAACGTCTGACTCCTTTTTTCTTAATGGGAAAGATTTTTGTTCAACATTAATATTTAGTATCATTTCCTATTGTCTGCCATTGTAAAATGTATAATTTATTTCTTTTTAATTATAAAGTTTTTTTGTTACTTAAAGTAACTGAATAACATTCATTCATTCATTCATTTTCCAATCCGCTTTATCCCTTTCGGGGTCACGGGGTTGCCGGAGCCTAACCCGGCTACTCATGGGCGAAGGCAGGGGACACCGCTGGACTGGTCGCCAGTCTGTCGCAGGGGCCACAAACACACACCCATGCACACCTAGGGACAATTTACCTAAGAAGCATGTTTTTTGGACGGTGGGAGGAAGCCGGAGTACCCGGAGAAAACCCACGCATGCACGGGGAGAACATGCAAACTCCACACAGAAAGGTCCCCCAGCCAGGACTTGAACCGGGAACCTTCTTGCTGTGAGGCAGGAGCGCTAACCACTGCACCACCGTGCAGCCCCTGAATAACATTATATTTATTTAACCCTGTAAAGTCCAAAACATCAAAGAATTGACAGAAAATTCAAATTTTCCCAAGTTAATTGTTTTATACTTTTGATGAAATCCATACCAAAAAAAATCCAATACTATTTTTAGTAGAATAAAATGTGATCAATTATGATATCATGGGTAACTTTTTGCTCCCAACAATGTGAGTTTAATATGCAAAAATATTCACATGACGATCAGTGAAAAAAAAGCACTTTATTGACCCACTGTCTCAAATTTGATCCACTTTTTTTTTTTACATTGTCTAACTGTTTAATAAAAAAATATTTATCAACACATTTTACATTCTTTATTTTTCTTATATATAAGGTATTATCACCAAAAATTTAGCAAATTAGCTCAACTTTTCTTCACCAAAAGTTTTCTTGAGATTTCACGGAGGCAGCCGTTTTAAAATGAGCAGTAAAAGTTCTACTGCCCCTAGTGTAATGATGATGAACTACATGCCAGAAAACATGGACCAAGAAATATACACTGGGTTTATAGGGAACATTTGGATCATGCTAATGGGACAGGAGTTTCAGAAATGCTTGTAGTAAATAGTTATATAGGGTCAAAATTTCCAACGTTAAATTTTAGTTCTGTTGGAAAGTTCTAATTAGCTGTGAACACAGCTTTCATAGGAAATTGCAGGGTCAGTTTTTATAATATGTCGTTGTGTTTGAATGACAAATTAAAAAAAGAAAAACTGTTTTCATTGTAGACTCAGACAAGAGAAAAAGATTAAATATTTTGAAGAGTTATTTTTGAGCGTACTAAAAGAACAGGTTTTAACACATGATTGGTTTCTTTTAGTTGTATACAAGTTTAGGGGGACCACTGGTGAACAAAAAAGAGGACTACTGGATCCAGAGTGGAGTCATGACCTCTCCTGGTCATTGTGGATATCTCGAGGTCCCAGGAATATACACCCAAGTCTCCGAGTACCAAGAATGGATCAGTGATGTTGTCCGTGGTGGCATGAGGCCGGAGTTCGTTACCTTCAAATCACCAGACCTCGTCGATAAAGATGTGTTTTTCATTTGTCCAGACAACCAACTGAGTATATTTGACGATGGTGAAACCCTCAGCAGCTTCACTCACGTCTTCTCTCTTTCTCTTCTGGTTTTGCTTCAGGTCTTTTTCAATTTGGTTGGAATGTAAAAGTAGCTTTTTTAACTCGGGTAATGGATGTGTTAAGCTGAAACTGTCCACATTTATGAGGCGGGTCCATTAAGATATGAAGAAGAAGATTCTTTTAAACATTTAAGTTTGCTTTCATAGATCATCACAATAATTTTAGGGAACATGCATTTTGAATGTAATTGCCCTGTGGCTAAATTTGTGTGGTTGGTTAAAGTTACATTGAATATATCATCCATGTATAAAATTCTTTGGGTTTAAAATAATTTGGGATTTGAATTATAAAACCCCTGCGACAGACTGGCGACCAGTCCAGGGGTGTACCGAAAGGGATAAAGCGGATTGGAAAATGAATGAATGAATGAATGAATGAATTATAAAACAAACACTTCAAATATGTTTTTTCCTGTTTTAATTTTGCATGGAAACAAGGTTACAATATTTAGTTTGGGCATGGAGGGATTTTTTTCTTTTTCATTTTGTGTTTTTATTTGGTTTGGATGACAACAAAAAGAGAGATTGTTCAACTTCAATCACATAACCCAGCATAAGTAGGAGTCCTTTCATATTTCTTCATGATCAAATTAAAATCCAAAAAAAGCAATTTATGGCAATGTGATTTTTCAAATGAGGAGGAAAAATAAGAATAAGTGGAGGAGTTTGCAATGGGATCAACAATTCTGTGTACAAATTAAAGGAATTACAAGTAATGTTACATAAAATCTGCTCTCACAGGGGTAAGAAATAAAATCCATTGATGTCAAATTAGATCAAATTAGTTAGAGTTTTTGTTTGTGTTTTTAATGAAGATAATGTGCAACTGAGAGATAAAGGGTTCAAGCATGTGCCCTCTTTAAAAAGAACTTCTGAGCCACTTCACTCGTCACAAAAAGATTGAATAAACAAAGCAAATACGTCCAGAAGAAAAAAATAACAAATGTCAGCTATTGTCTTGTGAACACAGCAGAAAACTTAAAGAAATCTGTATTTATTGAATTATTTGTAGTTGAACCAAAACTGACAAAAAGTGACATTTAACTGGAGAGCAGATGTCTTTGAAATGGTTTCACATTTGTAAGAA
Source organism: Adrianichthys oophorus (assembly GCA_036245035.1). Lineage (NCBI taxonomy): Eukaryota > Metazoa > Chordata > Actinopteri > Beloniformes > Adrianichthyidae > Adrianichthys > Adrianichthys oophorus. The sequence continues at coordinate 3,817,371 of BSAI01000105.1, forward strand.
CCGTGAACAGCAGAGGAGAAAAATTCGCCTGCCAACGTCAACCAGCTTTTTTTTTTTTTTTTTGTAGATGACATTTGTTTGGTGTTCAGCAGATTGGATGACTGGAATTTAAAGAAACAAGACATTTCATGATTTGACAAACAGCAGCTACCTTCAATAGTCCTCATATTGGTCATCAGGCTTGTGGGATCTTCTGGCACTAACATTTGTTAAAAGATCACAGCCAAGCTGATCCAAAAAGTATTTAAAATCCCACTCCGATCATGTTTTGATCCATATGTGAAGTTTGATTTGTTCCACATCAGTGACGGCTTAAACTCTGCGGTTAGGAAAGTCAAGTCCTTTTATACTTCCATCCATCATTGAAATACGGTGACTTGATTACAAACGGAAAGGCTGCATTCACACCACAGTAATTTGGTAAATAGTGGCTGTTTTCCTCTCAAGTATTCAGCAACAGACGTTGGCTTTGGAGGATTTAGCGGCAATTGATGATAAAAAAAAAACTCGGTATGCGGGCCCAAACTGTAAAGGAACTTGGCAAAAGGGTATGGAAGAAATATAGTTCCATCAGAATCCAAGTCTGTTTTTACATTGAATTTTTAACATTTTGTTACTTAAAAAAAAAAAAAAAAGGTGTCATGTGACTAAAGGAGCTTAGTTTGATTGGCTCCCCTTGATTCGATCCATTGCTGATTACTTTGGTCTGGGTCAAGAAGAGTTCACCACATTTTGCAAGCAAATTTCTGCAGGTGAGTTTTTGGCAGTTGAATTTTTTTCTGGTAAATTTAAAGTAAAAAAAAAATCAGATTCACAATCATGCAAAGTAAAAATCCAGTGTTAAAATTTAGTGTCAAAAAAGATTTGGATTCTGATGGAAGTATATTTCTTCCATAAAAGGGCAACTGAAATTCAGCTTTTCTATGTTGACTCTTTATGAAGAAAAAATGAAAGACAGATTGCAGTGTGTCAGTGCAGTGTTTCGTTTTTCATGCTTCACATGTTAACACGGAATAACAAACTTCATTGAAGGCGTTTGAAAAAACAAACATATAGCATAGAAAGTGGAAGATGAATCAAAATTTAGCCTAATGACAGGTGGTTTTGCTTCACATGCCTCAGTATTCGTCAAAATGTGACGGGAATTGTGATGTTTTCATTAACCACAGTCATCTGCAACAGGTTTGTTTCAGTCTTTGAATGTATCGTTTCTTCGTTTCTTCATTCAAACATGTAAGAAATGATGAAGTACATTGAAAAGAGACAATAGTAAACTATATGAGCAAAATATAATTGAAATTTCATATTCAAAACGAAATGCTAAAAAATGAAGAATGAGAAGAAAAGTTCATAAATCCTATCTTGGACCATTCTATGTTCTACTCCTGTTTGTTTTGTTTTTTTCAATGTTTATCTTTTATTTTTTTAGGTATTCCTCCCAAAGTACAAAAATTTGCTTCATAGGTTGATTGATTTCTCTAATTGTCCCTAGGTGTGAACTTGAGTGAGTGATTATGTCACCCTGTGACAGACTGGCAGTTTGTCGCCCAACAGCAGTTGGGAAAGGCTCCAGCAACCCAGTCACCTTGAAAGACTTTATGAAGGTGGATGGACTAAATCAGAGATTTTCAACAAATTAGATTGCAGGAATGAGAAGTTTGTAAAATCCTGGTATCCAAGGTCATGAACAATTCTTATAACTCTTATTTTAAGTAGGTACACAGGTTAGTAAACTTTTGTATTTCATAACTCTCAAGACTGCAGCTCTCACACTGCAAGTCCATCTGTGTGTGAATGTGTAAGGATGAATGGAACTGAGAGTGTAAAGCGCTTTGGGCCTTAATCAAAGAATAGAAAAGTGCTATATAAGTATATGCCGTTTAATATTTAGCAAATTATTTGTGCACAATCACCATAATGGTTTCCAAAAGCAGGGCAGTAACAGGACATTTTTCTGAACATGTTTGCATCCCAAGATAAGTTTAACCATTAATGTCAACATATTTAGGCTTTGTGCGTTTATATATCTAACACATTGTGTTTATGTAACTCAAAAAATATTATTTTATTATTATTATAATTATTATATAGTAGTTTTATTTTATTAAAAGCTTGCATTTGTCAAAACCCTGCACACGTTTGATGTCTAAGAAGATTCTGGCAAAAAACATGTTGTCACTCATTCTTTTGTTTGAATCCTTTTAACGTGGGTTTGGCTGTAGGAATATTGCTGGAACACCATCAAAGTAAATGAAATTGAGTGAAGTGTTTTGGTTTGCCAGCAGTTTGACGGTGCTCTTTAAGTGGAGGATTTTCTTCACTGCTGGAGTTCTCTGTATTTTTACACACAGTGTGTCTGAGAGCAAAAGGGACCATGAATCATTTGATTTCCCTGAAAATAATCTATTTGTCTCGGTGTAGCAACACAATTTTAAAGCGAGCTTTCTGTCAAAGTGAATTCAAACTTCTTGACTCAACAGTCCTTTTCTTTTCTGGTTGCTTTCTGTGTGGACCTAAAGACAGCAACTGTTCACTTGTTTTTTAACTGCTTGCCCTGTTAATAATCTATAAAAAACAGATATACTTAACATACACCAAATGATAGTTCTTAAAAATGGTTTTATTACTGTTTTCTTAAACTTTTGACGCCAGAATTTATTTCATGCTACAAAAAAAAATCTCGTTTTTGCTCAGTGGCCTTGTGGTAGAGTGTCTACCCTGAGACTGGGAGACTGTGAGATTAAACCCATGGCCGAGTCATTGCAAAGACTCCAAAAATGGGGGGCAGCGCCTCCCTGCTTGACACTCGGCATTGAGAGGTTGGGTTGGGGGGTTAAACCACCAAATGGTTACCGAGCGCGGCTTTGTCTGCAGCTCACCGCTCCCCCAGGGTATGGGTCAAATGTGGAAAACTAATTTCAGACATCCAGGTGTGTGACAACTAATGGGACTTTACCTTTCAAGTAGATGCTAAACTAAGATCATTTTGTTAATGTGTTTCCCTAGGTGTGACTATGAGTGTGTATGGGTGTGTGGCCCTGCAACAGGCTGGTGACCTGTCCAGGTGTGCCCCGCCTTCTCCAAATAGCCAGGTTAGGCTTTGGCAACCTCGTGACCCTGAAAAGGACAAAGGAGGTTAAGAAAATTGATGCATGGATGAGGATGGCACTACTGGCAACAAGTCCAATTTGTTTCTGGTATGAGGTTACTTCTCCTTTTGTCACTTCCCTGAGTTTATTACTTTCCTGGACAGGATTTCTTGGTTCAGCCCAAAGGTCATTTAGCTCATAAGTAGTATATTAAAATAATCAGTCATGTAAGCATGTACCCCTATGTTCTGTTTCCCTGGGTTGGAGGAAAACAAACACATTTAAAGCCTAACACATATGGAATTGTTCTCAGATGTGCACGGTGAAGTCAAAATAGTGCTTATATGTGAACAGCAAATACTGGACAGCGGTTTTATCTCAGACATTTTTAAGAAACGCTCTGCACAAATTATTGCCTGAACTCAGAACACAAGCACAGACCTAAAAGTGAATATTAGATATTAAATTAAGATACTTTTCTGCACAGTTTGAGATTTGATTGAATTTTTGGTTGCATCGTGAGACAAAGATTATTCCTGCTTTTGGTGTCAGAAAATCAGAGCTAAGAATCTGGAAGATTAGCATTTGAATTGGGTTTTATGAGCAGAAAATAATGTTCTCTAGATAAAAATGACTTCACAAGAAAAATCAGAACAATACAATTAGGAGTTCTTGCGTCTGAAAAGGGATAAAATCTTCTGTTGTCTTTTGTAAAACACAAAGGCAGGCTGCATTATAAATTAAGGTGCAACAAATGGATTGCAGTGACAAAAAACAGTCTTCTATGAACGCTTTAAATAAAAAATTTCCTGTGTTTTTAGATATTGGAGGAAATGGGGAACAAACTCTCAGTTTCTCTAGGAATTGGTATGAAAATGATTCAGTTTGTTTCCTAATTTGTCCTGCAGATGTTACATTTCCCTGCATTCGTTTAATTAGTCTGCGGAGTAACAAACTCTCTGAGGCAGACTTTGGAAAAAAAAACGCTGTCTGACAATTTTTAACATTTTAATTTTCTATTTTTAAGCCTTGTTTGCTGATGCGAGTGTTGGAAGGTGACATGAAGTTTTCCGCTCTGCATTTCCTCTTTTATCCTATCCTAGAATCTAGAATGAAATTATTATTTTTTTTATTCCACTAATTAAGTTACCCAGTGGTATACCTGGGTCATATTTATATATTAACATGCTAAAGGGGATTTAAATGTCAGCTGGTAGACCAGGAAGCAGGAGGAACATGGACCTCGGTCGAGATAGTGGGATTGACGCATTTTTAAAGTCCCTGTTGGGTTGGCCTCTCTGATGCTTTTATTTGTAAGAGTTCAGTGATGTCTCAGTGTGTTTTTGCTTCTGACTGTATAAGAAATGAAAAGTCTAAATCCAGGTGAGGTTTGTTTTAAAGGACTTCCTATAGAGAGCTTTTTCTCCCAAACAACAACATGGCCTCCTGTCTCAGCTTTGACTAAAGACACTGCTGACCGTTAAGAACAATGTTCTTTAAACAAAAAAATACTGTAGCCGCATTTAGAGAAAACTAAACTGACATTTTTAAGCCTTGTGAGGCACAGGAGATGTTTTTTGTTTCTTTCTAAACTAAATTTGAGCATTGAGCTTGGTTCAATACACACCCTAGACCAGGAGTCCCATTTGGTCCATTTTCTTGTTGACCAAAGCCTAGTGAGAGCCGTGAAGTCCCACTTTACTGGTTAGATAAATACTCTTTGATTATGTTTCTTTATGTGACAATGAAGCAATTCCTCATTAAAATTTAGCTTTTAAAACACAATAAACACATTTAATTTATTTGACCTTAGACAGCATATAAGTTCCTTTCAAAATAAAATACACACTGTGTCAAATAAGATCCTCCTGGTGCAGCAGATTTGAAAATGCAAGAAAGCCAAGTCTGACATGACATGACAACTTTATATCTTTGATCCACCTTGATCCTTTTCCTCTTCCTATTATTTGATGATCAAAATGACATTAGTGTGAAAAACATGTGGTTTTTTTTATTTATGTGTAAATACATTTATATGCCTTAAGAACTTTGCATCTGACCAGCAACTAGATACTGCTGTGCGACATAAGATAATTTTTGTTTTCATGTTTTTTCTAATATTGAACAGCTCTGACAGTAAATGAAACCTTTTACCACTATTTTGCTCAGTTATCTGACATATTTGAGTTTATTAGGAGTGGAAAAGCACACAAGACCTCTCGATTCTAGTGTAGTGTCAGCAGTGGTATAAAAAAAAATGCTATTTTTCTATATAGAATCATTACTTACACAAATGACAAAAATTAAGTAAATTATTATTTATTCAAAACATTTGCATTTTTCTTTAAAGCAAAAGAGCAACAGTGTAGGGGATAAGGCTTAGACTGCAGACCACTGCCCTGGGGTTAAATCGTTGTTCTTGTTCAGAAAACACATCCCTGTTAATGAAATACTTACTAACATTGATGTTCTGGCATGTTTTTGGATAGAAACCAACTGTAAAACCTATTTGAAAAGAGCACAGTGAGTTTTGTGTTCCTGTCTTTTGTGTTCTTGCCACCAGATGTCATCCTTTGCCTGTTCTGCCTCTTTGGTTAATCAGTTTCATCCCAGGACTGCAGTGACAACTCGCCCAAGAGGTCACAAAGTACCCCACCCCCTCAACATCCAATGAACCGCAGGCCGCCCTCACCTCATTTAAGATTAGTGCTCATGACTCTACCATTAAAAAAGAGCCTTGGGCACAAACTGCCTGCATGACGCAGCTACGGGTTTACAAAAAACGCTGCTCAGGAAAAAGGACTAAAAAAGGATTGTGTCAGTTTGGCCAAACATCTCTATGATTTCTAAAACTTTAGCGGAAAACCCTCTGTGGACTGAAGAGACAAGTTGAATCTTTGACATGGTGAGTGTACCATGACATTCAGAAAATAACTTTTTACCAACAGTCAAATGTGACGGTGGAGTGATGGTCTAAGGTATATTACTTCAGGGCCTGGAAGAGTCGCTGTATTAAATGTAGGGGGAAAAGAACTTTTTGATGAGGTGCTGGAGCGCACGAGTGTGCATGTGTGTGCCTACGCTCAGATACACATGCGTACATGTCCACAAAATGTGGGGACTTTTTTAGTATTTAAACTATTGAGCTAAATTAAAATACTTTACAGTGATCAAGGCTACACAAACGGTGCTTACAGTCTTCCGGTAAATAAGTAACAATTCTGCTAATTTGATCAAACTTTTTTCCGCACCAGCCTCCCTGTGTTGACTTTTTCGGTAAAATTGTTTGTGGAGTTTTAAGCAAAGATTCAGCCTCTCGATGTCTGCCCTAGATTTCATCGGGTCAATGCTCAATGGGCAAGTAGGATGTGAAGTTTTGTTCTTTAACCACAAAGAACAAAACAGTCTAAAAGACCCCAAATGTAGGTTTTTATTGTTTAAAGTTGTGATGTCAAAGGCATTTTGTTTTTCTTGATTAAAATAAAAAGTGCCAACAAGAGTTTCTCTGTTACATTTTCATTTATGGTTTTAAATGCCAAATGAATCATAAATATATAGATTGTATACATTTAGGTAAAATAAATGGATGCATTGTACCGGCACATAGTACGTTGAATCTTCTATGTATGGATTCATGGACCATGTCTGTGAGAGAGAAACATGCACACCCCTACTGAAGACACAGAAGTGTCAAAATTTCTACAGGGATGACAGAAACAGCTGTCAGCTATGAATGGAGCATTCACAGTAAGCTGCAAAGTGGCTCTAATAACAAATCCATTTCATCAAACCACAGCATGTCAAGCCACTGGAACGGAAATTTAAATTCAAACGGAAGCCTCACTTCTGGTCAAAGACATCCATCTACCTTGGGGTGCTCATGCCATTTGTGTTAAGACATTTTAATGAGTATATGCATAAATATACCAGGGATTGCTAAACATTTTTTTATTATAAGTAAGTATGAATGAATAATAAAGGTTGAATTTAAATATTTTTGGTTGCTTTGGCCCGTTTGTTTTACTGACTCTGGCATGTGTTCTTTTCACATATTTTTTTTTTCTAACCCGATCACACACAAATGTATACACCGATGACGGCAGAGCTGTCATGCAAGGTGATTCTCAGTTGTACAGGCGCAAAGAAGCGATGGCATTTCAAAGCCAGCTGTGAGATATCATCACTCCAGGATTCCCTGGTCTTTCTCTGAGGCTTTCAGATGGTGAGTCATGTCCAAAAGACCTCAGAAGGTTGGGTGAGCAAGCGAACAAGATGTCTCACCTTTTCACTTGGTTTCTTTTGATGTGCAGAAGCTTTAGGTTTAAGGTCTGATTCCCTGACGGATGACTGGACTTTAATGAGTCCAAACTCTCAGGGTCTCTCTGCTCTTTGGGACAAAACTAAACCGAGTCTTATATACTAAGTTACAAATAAGAAGCAAGGCATGACTACTGTTTTAAATATATTGTTTTGTGGTCATGGTAGTTTATTGAAAAAAGAAGAAAACCTTAAAAGCTGATATTGACATGTAATTTGGTAAAAAATGTTATATTGTAGCTGGACACATGTTTGAGGATTTTAGGTTTTCAGTTTGCAGATTCTTTGCTACAGTAGTGTTTTTTAAAGTGTTTTTTAAAGTTTTTTAATGCTTCTACTACCACCAAAAATGGTAGTGATGTGATGTTTACAAGGCTTCCATGTGCTGAGTAGAGGAGGGATGTTTCCTTGATGCGCTTATTGAAGCCACTGACTGTATACGAGAACTGGATTGAGTGAGTGTGACATCATGCACAGAAAAAGGCTTACTTATAGCATTCATTCATTCATTCATCCATTTTCCAATCCACTTTATCCCTTTCGGGGTCACGGGGTTGCCGGAGCCTAACCCGGCTACTCATGGGCGAAGGCAGGGTACACCCCTGGACTGGTCGCCAGTCTGTCGCAGGGGCCACAATCACACGCCCATACACACTCACATTCACACCTACAGACAATTTAGAGTAACCAATTAACCTATGAAGCATGTTTTTGGATGGTGGGAGGAAGCCGGAGTACCCGGAGAAAACCCACGCATGCACGGGGAGAACATGCAAACTCCACACAGAAAGGTCCCCCAGCCAGGACTTGAACCGGGAGGCAGGAGCGCTAGCTCCTACCAAATTAAGTCAAAGCAGAAACAAGGGCCCCTCTACACCTGCACAGGACAGCAGATAGAGGAGATCCACCCGCTAGGCGATCCACATCAGACACCCAGGACCGGCACAGGGGCCACCAACGCCAGAGAGCAAGGGGGCACAGGAGCAAAGAGAAGGCAGGCTCCAGCCCAACAAGAAGGCCCCGTGGCGTGGCCCTCCCGCCACACCACAGGGCTCAGCACAGGGCCCCAACCCTAGAGATCCCCCCCAAGCCCAGACAAGTAGCCCACAACTACCCGGGAATTCAAACAGGCCTTGGTTTGTAAAATGGTGTTGGGGTGGGGAGATGCTCTGGGGTTGTTTGTCTTGTCTGTCTTTGGACAAACTTGGTTTGTCCCAAGTCTTTGAGATTTTGGCTTCTTGAAGCCAGCTGGTATTCCTATATGGAATGCCAGGGGGGAGAGGTCACTCAGTCCAGTTTTCATATACAATCAATGATCTAGGCTGGGAAATGAAGACGTCTGAAGCCTTGCTGCCCGGCTAAATCACGTGAGTGAGTCAAGAATTGGTTCGGATCGTGCCGTGAGTTTTGACAGTTGTTACGAGTCTCTCTGGAACCCTTCAAATGATAAAAAGCTACGAGACAGATTGCATATTTAGGAGAAACTGTTGTTTAAAAAAAATGAATGAAATGTTTCCCTGTTTTGCTGTTCTGATAGTCACATGAGCTCAGCCATACGGTAACAAAAGCTCAGTGATGTTACATCCTTACATCCCTATTTTCAATGTGTTCCTACTTCTTTTAACCCGACCATTGTATCACGAAAACGTACTCCTTTCTACTAGAGTCACAATTAATGTAAAAATCGCAAGATTTTACATATTTAATAATTCATTTATTCAGTATAAATCTCTCTACCAGGATGTAGACTTTATCATGTGACTTTATCTCACCATCATTAAACAAAATGATGCCTGAATGTAGCAGTCAGTTCAGCTTACCATCTCTTTAAGGGACAAGTAAAAACCAAATTTCATTCACAGAACTCTACGACAACCATTAGGACTTTACATTTTTCGAAATAATCCATTCTTTTGGATTCTCAAAGCTTCTCCAAAGTACATTCTGACTAAGCAGTAAAAAAAAAATCCCATAGACCATAACATAAGTAATGCACAGACATATTTAAATGCTTGTCTGAAAGCAAAAACACCTCCATTTGATGGGGGTCTTCCTCAGTACAAACCTTTCATCAATTAATTTGAACACAGAGAGGAAAACAAAGCCTGCAAAGGTAATTATTTTCCAACATTTCACCAGAGGCAGCCAACATAATTGGTCCACAGCGGCATGTGAGCTCTGACCACGGCTCTACTCAAGTAAAGACTGCAAAGCTGCACCTTGGAAATGGATAGAAAATCACTTCTACATTGGTGGAAAAGGCCTGAGCCTTGTCATCCATTAAATCTGAGAATGTCATTGCATTGCGTTGTTTTTCACAGATGCTTCAAAACGATGTGCATCAGCTAGACTTACTGTAAAACATCAGAACATGTTTTGCCTAAATTGCTTTAGAACAGCATTCATTGAATGACTCTTGTAATTTCTTACAGTATGTCACCTTATTGATTTTTGGGATTTGTTATGTAATTGCACCAATACTAAAATACCCCCACCACCTACAAATAGTGAAAATTTGACAAAAAATAAAATAAAAAAAACTTTGCCTGAATCATTGCACCAGCAGAACAGTGTAATTCTCTTAACTAAAAACTACTTCTATGTTATTTGTCAATAATATAAACTACTGAATAAGAAGAAATTTTGCACTTTCTAATAGAATGAGATCTGTTTTGTTTCTATATTTGTCAAATAAATAAAGAATACAATCAAAATCCATTAAGATGCACAGAAAATTGGGCTTTTGCCTAAAAATGCAGATGTACATTGGGTAAACACTATGAACAACAGCCAGCATGAATCACTCCTCTTTCACCATGAATTCCTGCAAAGTCAAGTCCATCACAAGAATAGGAAAAACGTATACAGACTGCCGTTTGTACTATTGAAAAATAAACCAAAAAGTAGCTAATTTTAGTTTAATTTTTTGAAATTGAAAAACATTGAATCTGTATTGGTAGATCGCATTGTCTAATAAATGGAATAGATTAAGCAAAGGAAAGGAAAGTTGGTATAATATAGATATAATAAAGCATATTCCTTTTCATTTCTTTTTATTGTGCCAACCAAGAAAAAAGATGAAATCTAACAAAAGTCACCAAAGAACCACGCAATACAGTAGTTGCAAATTTTCTGCACTGTTCCACAAAACTCAAGGTTGGCTCAAGGCTGAGTCCCTGATTGGTTGAAGCTTGCTGTGTGTGCCACTCCAATCACGCTGCCGCCTGACTGACGTGCCGTGCCCGCTGCTGGAATCGTGTCGTGCAGATTGTGTTAGTACATTGACTCAACATTGAAACCCGACGCCCCTTCAATGAGAATCGCGTTCGGTGTGAACACACCCGTGACCAGTGTTGGGTAAGTTACTTCTAAAAAGTAATTGATTACTTTGCTTTGTTACTGGATCAAAATTGTAATGAAATTACTTTACTCATTACTCATTTAAAAAAGTAATTCACTACTTGTTACTTTACTTTTTTCATACAAATTCTCAAGGGAAAAACAGCTTTGCACAAACAAGATCATCTTGTCTTTCATTTAACAGGGCTCCTTTGAAAAATAGATTTTTAATCTTAATATGACGTATCTGGTTAAATAATAAATAAAATAAAAATAAATAGTAAAACAATAAATTTTTAAAGAAATAACCTTGTGCAAGGTATGAACATGGTTCAAGACATAACTTGGCTTCATTTGAACTCAGACAACAGTGTGAAAAATGACACAAAAATAAGTTACTGTTACAGCATATGTGGTCTATGCTGCTGCTCAAAGTCAAATGTGAAAAATACTGTTACGCCACATTAATCTCTATCAAATCTGCAAAGTAATTAAATAACAGTAATTCGTTACTTTGTAAACACTGCCCGTGACAACACAAATCTTTCTAGTTACTCCGTTCACTCAGCAATGGTCTGATGCTAGCAATAAAGAATCAGATTCTTACACCACACAGGGTTGGCTTTATCAGACGAATGGCAGACCTTCACTATTAACACCAAAATTGAGGACCCATTTTTCATGACTTTGACTGACTTAAATTTGTTGTTTGTTCACCTTTCGGCACATCCAGTCAGGGGTCGTCACAGCGAAGCAACTTGCACTGATTTGTGCATTTGTTTTGACAGAGATTTTTTATACCAGATGTCCTTCCTGACGTATTAAAATGAGGCAATACATATACCTAATTTATTCACTAGTCTTCGACACCACACAGGAAGGCACCCAGATTACCAGTGTAGACTCAGTGTAACAGTACAGTTGGTTAGGTAGTTCGTGGTACTGATCTGGTCTAACTGTTAAGCATGGGACATTTGATCACAGTTATGATGTCAGTTATTGGCTTAAACAACTGCAAAATGTTGTGCTTTATAAATACGTCTTATAAAATATTTAAAAGTGATCTATGATCTTTACTGAACCTTCATGGTCATGGCATCAGCCAGGGATTGCCTGGTGTGTGTGTGTATTTTCAAGTCCATTTATGCAGTACTGTAGGATTTTTTTATTCTTCTGCACTTCTGACACACGTAATAGATTCAGATTGTAAAGGGACTTGAACGGCTTACCAACATTTGTGCTTTGTGCATGTGCCAGGTGTGTTTAAGTGTGTTTAAAACTGCAGAAAACAAAGACATCTATTGCCAATGTGACACTGGTAAGCCGTGGAAAGGTCACTGCTGACGGTCCTTAGAAACATAGTTTCTGCCATTTCCAAAACAGATTTAATTCCAATCACTTGCCTGAACAAATCCTGACTGGAGTTCAGGATTTGCATGTTTCGACGATTTCACCCCAAAGACATTTTGCCACAACAGTTGCTTTGCTCTGTATTTTTTGTTATTTTTTTTACATTTGCTCCCTTGGCTCAAGTTTCTGAGAGACTTTAAGGAAGAAACATGAGCATGTTCCTTCCTTATTATTGGTTGATTATTTATTTAAAATCCCTAATAAAAGCATTGTTTTGTAATGTATTTTATACATGTAACATTACAATGTTAATAGTACAATCTGTGGCAACATGATTAGAAATAAACTGCTTGGAGGCAACCATAGACTGCAAAATAGAGGGCAAGACACAGCAGGTATTTTTATGTTTATTTTTAGTGTTTATTGATTCATATTTTAATAAACGTTTTAGGTCAATGAGACAAAGTTTTGGTTTGTGCTGACCTACCTACCTTCACTGAAGAAACTGGATTTTTGTACAACTCTTTCCTTACTGCTTCAAGAGTGAAAAGATGCTTTTCTGCTTGCTGTTGCTTGGCCTAATTCTCTCATTTTGTAAAATATTACTTCATTATATGAGTTTTTATTTCGAACAGTGGCTTTACATTTTTTAAAATTCTGCTACATCTGTTTGCTTTGTTTTTAAAAGTAAAAATACCTTTTGGACAGTCTCTCTGTTTACTGTAGGATAACTCACAACCAACGTTCCTTGCCTCTCCATCACAATTAATCATTGAGTGAACTTTCTCCATGGAATTGTTTTGGTGAAAAGCCAAGAGGTAAATCATGTTTCTAAGACATAAGAGAAAGTTTTGTCCATGATTAGACCGACTGGCCTTCACTTAGTTGGATATACCCCGGTCCCTGTTGCATAGCGTGGGGCGTCCGTCTCATGTCTGTCGTTTAGCTTACGTTGTCTCCTTTGCACCGCCGGTTCACCTCCCCACCCCCTGGCTTCCAGAGGTTTGTCCTGCCATAGTCCATAGTTCAGACCTAGATTTGTAGTACTAGGATTCAAACAACTTCCTGTTTCCTGTTTCAATAATAAAATCTTCCTCTGTTCTACATTTACAAGCCTTATTTCCATTACCAACTTCAGGAAAAATCCCAATCCTGCATTATCTGATTCATTTTTATTCTCCACTCACCTCCTCCTGAGTTGTCCCTTTATTTTACTAAAGCTGCAGACCCTGCCGAAAGTTCAGCATTAGACAAAAGTATTTGAAATGAATCAGATAAATACATGACTAGGTCTGATGGAGACAAAAGAAAGCAAAAGTCGATTTAGGAAGGGAAGTTCTTCTTTAATGAAAAGTTTAATGAAATAAATGAAGCAATTGGGACTGATTTAAGAAAGGAATTAGCATTACATACATCTGCTGTAATTCCTCTCCAAATATAGTTGTGGAGTTATAATAGTGGAGGTTATTAGTTTGAAGGATGTGAAGCACTGGTATGTAGGGTGCAAACAAAAAATAAGTAGCTATCCGGGTGGAAAAGCTGCGCAAGAGGTTACTTTCCTGTGAGCATTTACTCTAAAAGCTAAATTATACTAAATGGTTTCAAACATTTGATAATGATCAGATTTCCCTGGTACATTACAACCCCTCACCTTTACTAAAGCTGTATTTCAGAAACAGCCTGACCTGGTGTGAATACATTTATTTGTGTCATGCATGAATAATAATAAAAAAAAGTGAAATTATTGGTGGAACCATCATGCTTTGCACCTGCTGTTCTTCAACAGCAGGGCAGAACAATTGATCTGTATTAGGGAAAGGATGAATGGAGCCATGTATGATGAGATTTTGGGCAAAAACCTCTTTCCATCAGTGACAGCATTGAGGATGAAGCATCAGGATCTTCTGGCATTTTCAATCCTGGTCTTTGGGGAACTACTACACGAAGGGGAAATTCTCTTTTTGCCATCATTGTTGGAATACACATCTCTACCACAGCACCTTCTGCTTATGAAGGAAACAATGTTAACAGGTCTCTTTTCAACATTACCCTTCTGGTAGATTGGGGCCTTCAACCCAGTACAGTTTTCCACCTTCCACCTTCTCTGTTCTATCAGATTATCATTCAGCTGACATTCTGTAAATGTCTGTGAGTCACCTGGCTTAGTCAGAAATGACGTGGAATTACAATGGAACTAGCTGTTCTCTTTGACATTTTTACCGTAAAAAGAAAGCAGCTTTTTTTTATTGGTTTAGGAGCCTGAACAGGTGCTTCACAAATACATTTAAATAAAGCCAATTCTTTCCAGAAACATTTAAGTTTGATTAGGCAGCGTGACAGGGTGAAGGAGAGTGCTTGAATGTGGCCAAGATGCTTCATATCCATGACAGTCTGCATTGCATGCGGATGTGAACAGGTATTTCACCGCTCATCGCCACGACGTTGACCTTTTTTCAGAGCATAACTCACGTCACTCTGATCTAACAGGTCGCTGAACTGGAATCCTTTACTGCGTTCAGCAGAACTTCAGCCAGCTCCAGCCACAGCATTTTGACTGAAGCTTTATGCATTACCTGCTGCGCATCTGCACGGCTTTATTTGTTCTAAGCTGAGCCCGCAACAAAGCACCAAAATCTGGGTATTTATTTGATTCTGGCAGCAACTTGGATAAGCCTTTCGGTACCCATCCCAAGCTAAAACTAAGTAGTACATGTCTCATAACAACAAAAACCGCAAGGCTGACTGATTATTTAACACAAGCTGGTTCTTGCTGTTGTTTTGGTGCGGTGCAGAGTTCTTCAAGGAGACTGACTGTGCTGTGCTGCCACCTAGCGGTAGGGGGTTTAGGTGAAAAACAAAAATAAGATGCTGAAGGATGCTCGCAAATAATTATTAAATATCAACTTGTCACCATTTTAAATCAATACAAGTATTGCCAAATGAAATATCACCACAAAGTCTCAAAGTTTGGTCCGTATTGACGTGATGGCATCGTGCCGGAAGCAGCCATCAGTAGATGGTACACTGTGATCATAAAGGGACATACATGGTCAGCAACAATACTCAGGTAGGCTGTGGGGTTGTAACCATGCTCAGTTGGTACCAAGAGGTCCAAAGTGTGTCAAGAAAATATCCCCCACAGCGTTACACCACCACCACCAGCCTGAACCGCTGATGCAAGGCAGGATGGATCCATGCTTTCATGTAGTTCACACCATATTCTGACCCTACCATCTGAAGTTGACACTCAGCAGACCAGGCAACGTTTTTCCAAGCTTCTATTGTCCAGTTTTTCTTTTGTCCAGGGGTGGTACCCCGTGTGATCTTCTGCTGCTGTGGTCCTTCTGCCTCATAGTCGGACGTGTTGTGGCTGAAAATCCCAGATCAGCAGTTTCTGAAATCCTCAGACCAGCCCGTCTGGCACCGGCAACCATGCCACGTTCAAAGTCACTTCAGTCATCTTTTTCCCCCATTCTGATGTTCAGTTTGAACTGCAGCAGATCGTCTTGACCACCTTTACATTCCTAAATGCATTGAGTTGCTACCATGTTGCGTCAATGAGCAGTTAGACAGGAGTGCATAATAAAGTTGTCGATGAGTGTATGTCTAAAAAGGAAAAAAAAATCGGAAACTCAAATGACCTCTTTACCGTAAACTGACCAAACCAAATGAGCTATTTTCCTATTTCTTCATTTTTGTCCTAAAATAACAGTTACATATTCCAGTTATACAGCTAGGGTATTTTATACAAAGCTGTGGATGAGATTATCGTTAGATTCCTGTCAGACAGTGTGGCTTACAGTGATCTTAGGAGATGGCAAAGATCCCAAAGTCTGTGGCTGCATTTGCATTTTTTGTGTAACTAGTGAAGTCAAGATTCACTGAACCATTTCAAGCTGAATCTTTGATTCACTGCACAAGCTGCTGCTTTGCCATACCTCACGTACTCTTCTCCCTAAGCGGAAGCAGCTGACATGGTTACAATCTTCAGTTACGACCAAACAAGAGATCATTTTTTAAAATGTAATATTTGTATGTTCAATATTTTTGTCCATTTGTAAGGTTTCTTAAATATCACTAAATTCATTTCTATTTTTTGGGGATTTTTTTCAGTTGCGTAAATATAAAAACAATTAGTTACTTTTACATAGAAAATAAATGAAATAGTTTGTAAAGTAGGTATATAATGTACCATTTGCTGTCAAGACGCCACTAGAAAACTGAGTTTGACTTTGAACTACTCCAAAACAACACAAGCCGTAAGACAAATCACCAAACAAAAGGTCTCAGGATCAAATTGGGAGAGCAACAGATGTTAATCCACAATTTAATTTAATACAGAAGCAACAATAATGTTATAACATTGTGATAATGAGCCCATTTAGGCCCTACTTTTGCTCTAAATCAGTTTAGAGAATGTGAATAGGACATGGGTGTGGAACCACCACAATAAGGAAAAAAAGTATTTGTAAAAGATTTACTGTAATTGTGCATTGGGTTCGATGAGCTGACACGATGTAGACGGAAAGAATAAATGTGTTCATTGTAAAGGTGAAGAAAGATAGAAAATGAAGTCATTGTAGTGAAAAAAACAGGGAAACAATACATTTGTTCAAATTTCACAAGTTATATGAACAAAAATGTTTACCCAGCTTACAACTATAGTACACTGTACCAAATGAAGGATTCCATGTCCAAAATACAAATTTCCTGATAAAGATTGTAACAAACATAAAGAAGAAATGATTTAATGTTACAGCTTAAATTCCTCAAAAGTTGGGATTATTGAAAATCCTTTTCTTTTCCCTTCTGGTTACTCTTCAAGACTCACCACAGTTAATCAACCCACAATTCACACCTGTGATTTGGCTTTTGTTTCACCGCAGCTGCTCTTTCTGACCCAACGCCATGCATTTACTTGGGCTTGGGACCAGCACATGGAAACCATGGAGAGGAAATTACATGTGGTTTCAGTAAGACTCCGGTCACATATCCCAAAATGCCACAGGGCCACTCCCTAAATGCAAGTTTTCCGCAAATTCGGCAGGTAGCAGGAATTTGTAATCAGGAGGCAGCAGTCACATTTTTACACGCCACGCAGTGACCGTGAAGGTTTTAAGAAAAAATGTAATCGTTATGGCGACTGGATGATTTTTCTCTAAAAGTTGACATCGGTCAGTGACTCCCCGAGCACATTTTGCAGTCGTTTGGTGGCAGTCCAGTGACAGGTGGGGATGACGTCATTTCGAAATCGAGCGACGGCTGGGCAGCTACAGGGTAGATCACTGACCGGCAGCAGCTCTGACTGGACAATGTGTAAATGTCTTCGGACAGTGGACCTCTGTATCAAGTGCCAGTAAATAGTTCATTTGATGCATGGTAAGTATCTCAAAATACCAAGAGCACGTCGATTGAAAAGACATTTCAAAAAGAAACAATATACAGTAAAATGATTGGCCAATCCCGGCCAAAGCCTGCTCTGCCTCATTATCACCCCTTAATGTAGAAACCAAGACCTGTTGCTCCACCAACTGTCCCTTCATGACTAGCTTCAAAAAGAAACCTTATTTTTGTACAAACAGAATTGACTGATTATATGCTGCTCAACTCCACAACCCATAAATGAAAAAAAAAAAACAACAACAAAAATACACGCCTCCAGCTCAGGTGTAAGATCCAGCCGACAAAATCAAATGAGAGTAAAAAGCACATCCAAATGCAGGTTTAATCCAGGCAGAGACTTGGTTTCCTGCTTTAAAATGATCTATTACAAGAATTTAAAAAATATGGAACATGGGGCAAGGAGACAAAAGCCAATAAGACCCAACACCCCCGGAAAATCAAAGGGTGGGAATTCTGAGCAGAATATAAATTCCACACTTGTGAACACACTTACGGAACAGTGAAAGCAGGGAGGTCCAACCCAAGAAAACCGAAACAAATTTGATTGAAAACAAAAGAAACTGAAGTCAAGCGAAATAATTTTTATTGATGTTATTTGTTTATTGATCCCCAATTTGAATAAACCTGGTTTGAAGAGATTTCCTGATTTGAAGAGAGTAGCCGGTTGCATTTAGGAACTGTTTTGAAATCTTGACCATTTTGTGTGAAATGTTACATAGTTTATATATATTTTTAAAAGTATCTAGAAAGCAAAAGTCATATGTAAATGTATTTTTAATACCCATCTTTATGCACATTTACATAGACTTTCCATTGGAAGCGGCCACTTGAATTGCAGGGGGCAGTGTGGACATAGCTTAACAGTAGAAAACCATTAAGTCCTTTTTAAGGAAGCATTTGACTTTCAATTCTGACATGAATAAAATGTCCAGAACCCTGTTCTTTCACCTTTGCAATGTTCTATAGTAATAAATATCTTGTTTAAAAAAAAACAAAAAACATTAGATTCCTGTGCTTCCTTTATTGACAGGATGTTCTAAAACTTTTCTTTAGGTTGAAGAAGACTCTACTAAGATTTCTGATGAAAACTGCTTGCAAAGATCGTGTTTAACCAGTTTTATTCATTCATTCATTCATTTTCCAATCTGCTTTATCCCTTTCGGGGTCACGGGGTTGCCGGAGCCTAACCCGGCTACTCATGGGCGAAGGCAGGGTACACCCCTGGACTGGTCGCCAGTCTGTCGCAGGGGCCACAATCACACACCCATGCACACCCACATTCACACCTAGGGACAATTTAGAGTAACCAATTAACCTATGAAGCATGTTTCTGGAAGGTGGGAGGAAGCCGGAGTACCCGGAGAAAACCCACGCATGCACGGGGAGAACATGCAAACTCCACACAGAAAGGTCCCCCAGCCAGGACTTGAACCGGGAACCTTCTTGCTGTGAGGCAGGAGCGCTAACCACTGCGCCACCGTGCAGCCCCTTAACCAGTTTTAGTTTCTCTTTAAGCTTTATTCCAATATATGAAAGACTTTTAGAGTCATATAATCTTGACTGGGCACAAACAATTATTCATTTCTCCTCCATGATCATGTTTACAACGGCTGGCCCTTCTGTGTTTTGAGAAGGACGCTATCCGGACATTACCATCAAATCCAAGTCCTGATTGGTCAAAGTCCAGCTGTTTATCTTTCAGCAGACATTTAAAGAATGTTGTATGTAGAGATCAAAAACGTTCTTAAAAACGTACGCAGGTGAGTGTTTTTAACCTCGGACATGCCCGCTCACAGACGTTTACACAGACTTTTCATTGAAAAGTGGGTTCTTGAGTTGCCGTGGCCAGTGTGAACATAGTTGGAAAACGAATGAAATACAGCGGAGATTTTAACTTGGATTGAAATAATCTAAGTGTTTCAGCTGACTTGAAGCTTTCTAGAAGTCTCTTCCGGATCTGTGGAGCATAGAAGTTTAATGCAGCTTCTCCATGTTTAGTTGTGACTGAAATGACAACAGATGGAATCTAGATAACCGGAGAGGTCTGGCTGGTTCATACTGGGTCAGGAGGTCAATCATGTATTTTGGTGCTAAACCGTCAGCATGATTTTTAAGTCAATTTTCTGACAGACAAGGTAATGACTTCTGAACTGGACCGATGTGGTCTCCTTTTTTGTCCTTGTGAAAACCAAAGCTGCAGAGTTCTGAGTGAACCGCAGTTTCCTGATTGATTTTTACACATTTTTTTGGTGAAAAACTGTTCCAGTAGTCAAGAAGACTAAAGATGAAAGCATGAACTAGTTTTTCCAGGTCCTGCTTCGACATTAGACCTTTAAACCTTAAAATGTTTTTAGGATGACAGCTAGCTGACTTTGTGACTGGCTTAAAATGTAGATATGTGCTCGTCACAACACCCATGAGTGATGTACTTGAATCGGGAAAAGGAGCTCCACTAACTGATGTAGTCAATGAACCATTTCCAGCTGATTAAACCGAGGTCTTAAAAGTCGTTTCTAAAGATTCAATTTCCTGCTGTCGGCCTTTAACAACTTAAAAAAAATCACAGATACGCTCATCACAAACAATGTTCTTGTTGACACCACGTGTCAACGCATCAGAAGCGGCACAGATGTTCTCTAAGCTTCTAATAGGTTTTAGCTTTGCTGCTTGGTTAACAGCAGCTTGGCATGAGGCAACACCCACCATCTCACATACACTGTGAAAATGATGTTTGGCTTAAATCTTTGTGTAAATATTGACAGAGGGGCAGGCGTGAGCAGCCAGATTCTATAGGAGCGCTGCAAAACTATCCTAAAAAAAAATTCTCTGTGATTTAGTCATTGCACAGACAAAAGTAAGGTTATTTACAGTTGGCTAGGGTGGCATGGCTTAATCTCAGCCTGGTAATAATAATGATAATAATAATAATAAAAAAAAACATTCCAGCTTCATGGAACATCAAATACATTCCTAATCTGGCCATTCATGGTCAGTGTGTTTCTCTGGCCCACCTGAGTTCGCAGACTGCTTCAACTATTCTTATGTGATCAAAGTGAACTGTGATAATGAATATAACATGTTAGATTTAGACAGAACCGTGAAAAATAGAAAGGTGAGCTATATACAAGAATGTTCCACTTCTTAATCCAAACTAGTATCATTCATTCATTTTCCAAACCACTTTGTCCCTTTCGGGGTCACGGGGTTGCCGGAGCCTAACCCGGCTACTCATGGTCAAAGGGACTGTTGCAGGGGGCTCAATCACACACCCATGCACACTCACATCCACACCTAGGGACAATTTAGAGTAACCAATTAACCTGTGAAGCATGTTTTTGGACAGTGGGAGGAAGCCGGAGTACCCGGAGAAAACCCACGCATGCACGGGGAGAACATGCAAACTCTACACAGAAAGGTCCCCCATTGGTGACACTGTTTCAAGTCCCCCAGCCAGGACTTGAACCGGGAATCTTCTTGCTGTGAGGCAAGAGCGCTAACCACTGCGCCACCGTACAGCCAAAAACTAGTATCAAAAAATGTAATTTAGCTCTAATCTCTACACCTACACTTCGAGGTAAAATAGGCGTTTTGTTCATTTTTCTTTCAAACTGACACATTTTTTCTATGACCACCTATTAAAATCCACTTCTCTGAGCCTTGAAACAAAAAAACTACTGATTTAAATTAACCACATTTTGGGCATCAAATTAAGTAAATGTGCATCTCCATAAACGTAAGTGTAAATATGTTCCAACACTTTAACCGCCTTCATGGCTTACGTGTCAAGAGGCACAGCTCTGACAATGACTGATCCTTCTGTCAACCATCAGTCTGGCAGCAAATTCATCATTTTGTTTTCCACTATTAGACTGAAGGGGTTTGTGTGTGTTCCAGACGGAGCATTAGAGATCAGAGTCAGGCCTCTGTGCACCTGTACCCCCTTTATGGTTCATCCCATCTCTTTCACTCATTCTCTCCATCTCCTCCCAGCCTCTCAGATGCACTTCTTTGTTGTATTTGCATACATTGAAATAAAACTGGGCTGCACGGTGGCGCAGTGGTTAGCGCTCCTGCCTCACAGCAAGAAGGTTCCCGGTTCAAGTCCTGGCTGGGGGACCTTTCTGTGTGGAGTTTGCATGTTCTTCCCGTGCATGCGTGGGTTTTCTCCGGGTACTCCGGCTTCCTCCCACCATCCAAAAACATGCTTCGTAAGGTTAATTGGTTACTCTAAATTGTCCCTAGGTGAGCATGAGTGTGTGATTGTGGCCCCTGCGGCAGACTGGCGACCAGTCCAGGGGTGTACCCTGCCTTCGCCCATGAATAGCCGGGTTAGGCTCCGGCAACCCCGTGACCCCGAAAGGGATAAAGCAGATTGAAAGATGAATGAAATAAAACTGCCTGAAGGAAGATTTTGTTTGCAAATGTTAAATTGCCTTTGGAAGACTTTCTTGAAATGAAGCAAAACCTTATGATATTTGGAACTATCACAGTTCTGTTGAATTGGCTTTCTGAGTCAAACCAGGGGTAGGAAATAGCATTAGAAAGTAACACAGCAAACCTCACAATCACATTCATACAGGGAATTAGCTAAGACCATTCACAGTCACGCAAATTTCTATGACGGAGTAATAGTGCCACCATAAAAATAAATAAATAGTTTTGAGAGTTTTGAGAAAAATAGTTGTAATATTATGAGAAAAAATGTAAGAAGAATGAGTGTTACTAGGTAAAAAGCCATGCTTTTGCTGACTAAATCCATCATTAAAGTCCTCCATACTTTTGGAGATGCCCTAATCACCATACCTAATATCATAACCATATGATGATCCATGTGCCATAACACATTCAGACGTCTCCCATACAGAAAAAAAGATTTTGGTTCTTTCTTTGTTGTTGTTTCTATTTTTCTTTGTAAATAATCTTTCACATGATAAATTTATCACTTTAATCTCGTTTATTAAATTTATAAAAATCTCATCATCATAAAATATTTTATCAATGATTCTATGAGTTAATTTTTCCCCCATAATTTTACATTATTATAATAAATTGTTGATTTTTTTTTTCTTGTAGTTTTACAACTTCATTCTCGTTAAATTATGACTTTTTAACGTAAAATTTACAACTTTATTGTGGTAAATTCGTTCAGATTTTTTATGGCATCCCTAATATTCTGTTGTATTTTTCAAATCACAATTTTCCCTTTTTTTGTTTGCAAAAAAAAAAAAAGGTAATTCTTCTGGTTGTCATTTATTTTTAAAACATTTATCACTTTATGTTTAACCTTTTTTTTTTTTTTAAATGTGGGTTGTTTTGGAAAAGAAAAAAAAAACTCACCACAAGATGCGACTGAGGGTAGCTGTCACAGTCTGCTCATAACAGATTTGGCTTTCAGACTTACCCTGGTCATTATTTGGATTAGTTTGGGAAAATTGCATCCAGGTGTGTGCACTCAATGGCTCTTTCATCTCAAATGAACTTGATTAATGAAAACATCACAAGATCTAAAGAATAGAAACCGTTGTGTCTCCTAATATGCTGTGTGCTGTTAGGATGATAGCAGATTGTGTACAGGACTCGAGTCGTGAAATACATCTACATTTATCTTTAAAATACTTTTTTTATTGCCTTAAGCCTTCTTTTCCAAATTCACAAAAAACGTCTGTAAATAAAATGAGCAGACCTTCATTTCAATGATTATTCAACACCTCTTCATTTTGATGTGGCAACAATTTTTCAGTCAAAAGTTATAAAAATTAAACTAAGACTATTTTTGTAATTGAGTTGAAAATAAATGGTTTATTGTCCTGTACATGTTTTTACAAGCAAAAATACACGCTAATTAAAAAAGAATGCAGCAACTGTAATTGGACATGCTTTTTTATCAGAACAAGGAATTATTTTTTACCTGTTTATCTGCTGTAGATTGATTGACATATGCAGTAATTTCTCCAACTCTGCATTTTTATTAGTTAATTTCTTTTTACTTCTTAGCAAATACGACTTTATTGCATTGACGCATTTGCAAAGTCACATGTGCAGTTTCAGAGTCAGTCACATGATTATAAAGTCAGATACGTTAAGATCATTGTCAAATACTTTTTAAAGTTTATTGTTTATTTCTTTCATTTTCTGACAACTGTGCGATGGTGATTTTTAAAAGTTAGTTCTTGAAAGTCTGATTCATTCATTATTTATTTATTTGTTTATTTTTTGTTTGCTCCTGATTGACAGGCAAGACACTAGGACCCACCCCCAAAAAACAAAAACAAAAAAATCTTACTGCACTTCTGTTGTTCAGCACATTGTTGGGCAGGGTGGAGTCTATGCTACGTAAAAGAGTCATCAAGGGATTAATTAAAGGCATTAATGGAAATAGTTTAAGAATGCCAAAGGCCAAAAGGGAAATGATCCTGGCATCAAAGTTAACATAAAGTAAGTCTTTCTAAGTTTTGCTTATTTCAAATCTTTGATCTGCCAGTTAGGTGTTTGTGGTTCTGTGAGGGCGGCCTTTTTTGTGTTATGGAGCGACTGTCATTAATAGCCTTCACCATGTCCTATGCTACATCCGTCCATCCATCTTTAGCCTCTGCCAGAACCAACCAAGCTACTGTTGGACAAAGGCGGATATGCTCTACAGGTTGCCAGTCAGTTGCAGGGCAGCTGGAACTAGCAGGAGCTACCAGGGCCACACAATCACTCCCACAGACACTCACACATGCACTCACATATAATCTAATCTTTAATATCTCAAGCTGTGGTATTACTGACCATTGTCAGCCAGGTATAGCTCTGAACAACTGCAAAATATTTGCTGCAGTAGAGAGAATATCCTAACTTAGCCATTAAGTCAAGGACGATACCAAGAGGACCTGGTCGTGGACAACAACATGGTGAATTTGTTGAAAATGTTCTGTGCATTCATATCACATTTGTACTTCATCAATTCATATTTATTTTACAAATGAACTGTTACAGTTTTTAGGATTGTTTTCATTCTTAAACGTATATTTTATGTTTTATATGTTGTAATTCCTGCTGACAAAAACTGGGTACATGTGGCTCGAATGTACCCAGAATTCATTTAAGATACTAACTAATATCTATGGCTACATTTTACATTATTTAGACGTTTTATAATTGCACCACTACCAAGTGTGTTTCATATGGTTTATGCACGGACAATTATTAAAACATAAAACATTATAATATTTACATATTTTAATTTAGTTTTCTGGGGGTATTTTACCAAGTAAAAATGATTCATTTTCAGGGTACATTTAACTTAATTTTCTCAGCCTTGTTGTCACTACTAAAAGCAAAAGGGTAGTGAGGTTAAGAATTACCTAATATAATTATTTTTTCCTGCTGCCTAAAATAATTGAGCAATTTCTAAACACTTTAAATGTATAATGACTACAACCCAGAAGAGTGAGTTTTTTTCAGTGTAGCAGCAAGTGCTTCTGAATCTTTGCAAGAGTTCTTTACGAGGGATACTGGGGTGTTTCTTTCTTTTCTTTTTTTCTATTACAACCAGAACATCTGTTAGCAAGCTCTTTTTGTTCAAGTTTGGCTCAGCTACTTTAGGGCATTCGATGATCATAAGTCTATCGCGTGGGTCTTTGTGGGATCTCCAGACTGCCAAATGCCCCAGATTCTAACGCATCGGCAACCCCTCCCAAACACATACACACCCCCCAGCAAACAGAGGAACAACAGATGCACACCACCACACCCGACTCATCAGGACTAACAATTGGCACCAGAGCACCTGCAGGGAAAAAAGAGGTATCCCATCACGCTACCAGGGTCATCGATGGCAGGAGCCCAGTTTCTAGTGTAGGCAAACAACCCACCACAGAACATGCGTGACCCCTGTTTCACCAGCAGCCAATCACAGAGGAATCTGCAGCATCTTTTCCCATTTCCCAGCTACTCATTCCACTCAGACTGACCCAAAACAGAAGTTTCCAAGTCACAATCCTTATGTAATGAGGTTAGCTATGTGAAAACAGAGGAACTCAGAACACAATACAAACGGCTTTACCCAGGAGTTCAATTATATATCTGGAATAGTAATTAAGATGTTTTAGACAACTTGATACCACACAAAAAGTCATGCGCTGCCTTTTTGCTTGCGTAGCATTACTGGAAACAAAAAATAAATATTTAGAGTGAAAACAAAAGGGAGTACAGAGTATGGAAAGACATGGAGAGAGGGAAGCGTACATTCAATCGGATGTTTCAAACAGCTCCTTCAACGGTTGCAGTTTGGCAAGTCAACAAGGGAACCTTGCAGGTTTGCTTCTCCAGAATGCTAATCAGCTGAGCTAGGATTCTCTGAATCTAATTCACCAGTTCTGTGGAATTCCTCCTTGTTGGGACTTTGACTGATAAATGTAGATTTCAGAATATCTTGTCTGCAAATGTAGTTTATGGTTAGTTTTGTTTTTACTGGTCGCTCCATGGGGGGTTTGCAGGCTGTTCATGCAAGATTTTGTTCTGATTGGGTGTCATCACCACAGTGAATCTTTTATCTTGTTTTTTATTAGTTAAAGCTAATAAAATGAGAAATTAGTCATTCATTAGCCAATAGCTGATAAAATTAACTAAGTGTCAAAAGTGTTGGTTAAAGTTTGAATCCCTGAATGGTAGTTTTTGTTGAATTGTGGTCTAGCTGGTCTAGTTTCCTGGCGTCATTGTTTTATGGTAGAGTTTGCCTCCATTGACATACCAGTCCAAAAACGAACCAAAAAGTTAACTGGAACCCACAATCCCAGGAGACGTTTAAAGAGCTGAACTGAAGGCTCATTGCGGCACAAGTTCTAGGTTTTCCCCACAACAAGTGGAAGGTTTTTCTAGACATGGACACCAGCTACTGGAGAATAGGAATGGCCTCATCTCAGCTGAAAGGTGGGGAGTGAAGAAAGACTTCTGGAGTATGAGACGCAGAGACTGACCGCAATAGAACAAATTCACTTCACAATTTATTGATGAGCATCCTTCTGTCCCTCACTCAGATTATGTGAAACAGCTTAAAGATCAGCTGAAAGTCTCTCACCATCTGGCATGGAGTGCTCTGGGAAAATCTGTCAAGTGAGCCAAACAACAGTGTGACAAAAACATCTGCCAAGTGTTCAAACTTGTCAAGTTCTGGCCTCCTGTGAGGGTACTTACCACGCTGGTGGTTGTTGGGATGACCTGGTGAGCAGGAAGAAAGACTGTGGTTGTTTGGGACTAATGCAAGTCACATCACTTGGGGAACCCATCGGACAATATCTGGGAACTCCAAAGACCAGGATAATGTTGACTTAACAGCGCATTGTGTTCTGCTTCCTGATTGGCTGTAGATTATTGTCAAACAAACTCTTTTGTGTTGTGTCTCCTGTCCAGAATGCTTGCAGTTTGCCAGATCTGCATAAATCTTCACAATCAGAACTTTGTTGTTATTCTATAATACTGGATTTACGCCTCTATGAAGGTTTGGATTTTGAGTGTTTAAAAACATGAAAATGTTTCTACCTGTCTGAAAAAACAGTATAATGTGTGTAGTTACGGGTTTTACAGCCTTAAACCATCTAGAATAAATGCAAAAAATAACAATGACTACTTTGTGGATTTCCCTTTTTTATTTTAGTGCTGAAGTCTTGCCATAAATGAGGAAGTACTGTTCTTTCTATTGATCACATCAGCTCGTTCAGAAAAAAATAAAATAGCCTCATGTCTATTTCATCACAGATGGTTGTTGGATCCTGGTCTGTTTTGGCTTTGACTTGCTCTAATATTACGCGTCGTCATTTATTTGCAACAAAAGGAAAGGGGGTAGCCAGATAAAACAGTAGTTCTTGCACAACTTTCAACCAGGTGGAGGGTTTACCTTTTTAAAAATACAATATGTATTTTTTTTTACTTTTTCTTTTCACGTCTTCAAGTTCACAACACAGTATGCTATACTGAACTACCCCTTGGCTCACACTGCACGCAGTCCAGCTCCGGTGTGGACGCCGGAGTCTTTACGTAACTTGAAAAGTGCGAGAGATGCTCACACTGCATCCAGTTTGATAAGTTGGGGCAAATTAAACAACCTAAACTGGAAATCATGTGATTGTATAAAGTGCATCCAGTGCATTTTTCAAAATAAAACATATTTTCCGTATAACACAGTCAAATATGTACATTTAAGCCTTATATAAGACAAAAGTGTTAATACAATTTCCGTGCTTACAAACTGTATGAAGACAAGTCATGCAGAGAAGAAGTGTTGTGAATATAATCTAAAATCACGAGGGAAGCGGAATGAGGGTTTGTTTACTAGTAATTCCTATATAAATGGTGGGTTATCGGGGGAACCTACGTGAATTCGGAGGTTCGCGAGGTGGGCAGCAGAGCCTGTGGTTGCAGCAGGACCGAAAGCCATCCCTAGCCAAAGTGAGTCATCTGCTGTAGCCAGACCGCTCTGCCGGACCGCATGCAGTGTGAGCCCGGGGTAATACAGCACAAATGCCGACCTTTCGGGCGTTATATCTTCCCTCTGCACTTACTTGTGAGTTCATTCAAGATAAATCCCTAAGAAAAACTTGGCTGTGTTTTATATATTTTGTGGTTATGTAGCCGCATCCGATTTGCCCCACCCCTTTTGAGTTTCCCTGGCAACATTTTTTTAAATCATTTTTTTTCAGCTGTGTTTTTAGCTTCCACAAAAAAAGACACGTCCTTAAAATTCCCATCAGGATCCCTCTATATTGTTTTATTTGCTGTGTACGCCTCTCAGTGACAAATGTGTTGTCACCATTTCTCCCTCAGCTCGGATAAGTAAATCCACTCCCTGTGGGTGACACCAGATGTCTGAGTGCAAATATAAAGGATTCCTCATTGATTATTTGTCATTCATCTCAGGTGTGAAGCTGAAGTAGAGATCAAAGTATTTTCGTCAAATCCTACTGTTAGGAGGATTTAAGCCCCCTTTCCAGCTTATGGTTTTGATCTTCACTTCTTTACTTCTTTTTGCTGCTTCTCTTTACTCACACCTAAAAGCTACAATATCTCATCGCTAAACGTCACTTAGTGTACCTATTTTTTTCAGTGATTCATACAGAAAAAAAAACATCTTTCCACAAAAGAGAAACTGCTGTGACTGTGTGATTTATACATTTTACTGTTATTTTAGTTCAGTTAATTTGGTGTTTAAAGACCCACCAAGATCAAAATAATGTTTTTGGTGTCTTGAACATGTTCTTGTAACATTTTTCTCATAAATAAAAAAAACTTCTAAAAATGTATGTTCTTTGAAAAAGATCTTTTTTGTGCCGCAGCAAGTGAAATGGCTGGGCCACAAGATCCCTGCTCCTTCCATTGTGATTGATCCACTTGTAGACCTACACGACGTCTTCGTTTTCCTCATCTGAGCTGGAATCCGGCTCAACACTGTACGGCTGGATAGCTCTGCAATTGCTCGCCATTTTTGTTGCACCGCTAATTTTAGCTTTGGATTATTGGGGCAGCAAGCTAGCAGGAGAGTGGAAATAAAGGTTTGATGGGATGTTTGCAGAGGCTTACTTCCACACCAAGAGTCCCGCCCACAACTCAGAGGCAAATTTCTGATGAAATGCCACCTCTCTGCAAAAACTACCTCCTAGAAAACTTTTTTTTTTTTTT
The DNA here is from genome assembly GCA_036245035.1 of Adrianichthys oophorus. Taxonomy (NCBI): domain Eukaryota; kingdom Metazoa; phylum Chordata; class Actinopteri; order Beloniformes; family Adrianichthyidae; genus Adrianichthys; species Adrianichthys oophorus. The sequence continues at coordinate 3,846,524 of BSAI01000105.1, forward strand.
TAAATGTGGCTAAAAACATCATAATCACAATTAATTAATTAATTAATTAATTAATTGATTTTATGTATTAATCATGTTGGATCTCGTGAGGTTGGTTTCCCATCTCTCTGGGCTTTCCCCAGCAAAGAAATTTCTCTAGAAGGTTGGTGGGCAAGTTTTTGGAAATGAACCTTCTTCTGCGAACAGGAAAAAGAGCAGAGTGTGCTTTCTGTTGTGGGTAAACATGTAAACTGAAATAAGGGATTGCTTCTCAATGAACAAATTGTGTCAACATCTACCCTGAGTGCCACAAAAATGTTAATCTGGATAGCTGGAGAAGTAAAAAAAAGCCTGTTCCCTTCCTAACACCCACAGAAACACATGCACAGAAACCTGTGACGTGAATTTCCTGAGTGTGTGTGTGTGTGGGGAGGGGGCCAGTGACAAGCATGCTGTAGCAAACTGTGAAGAGGCATAGAAGTATGTTCCAAAAGTTAATGAGAGTTGACAACTTCCCTCTGCAGGCTTTCGACTACCTAAGCAGCCAAGCCATCAAGCATGAAGCATCCACTTCATGCTTGTTCAGGGTTACAGGATGCTCCCATCCCATCCCAGATGTCACTGAGCAAAAGGAGCTCCCCAGACACGCCACCGCTCCATTTCAAGGCCACACAAGACAAACTCCCAGTCCACCTTGAAGAATCACAGATCCAGCTCCATGTCATGTTTTTTAGGCTTTGAAAGAGCCGTCCACAGCAAGGTCACACAAGTCTGTTTTTTTTTTTTTTTTTTTAAAGTTTATAGTATTGGCTCTTTTACACTTTGATTTTTGTGAAGCATTTTTTTCAAACATGTTGAGTTCACTTTAAAAACTAAGGAAGAAAAAAAAACAATACATTTTTTTATAATCTCCTTAAAGTGCAATTATTGGAAAAAAAAAACTGGTGCAAAATCAGCAAAGAAATGGATTTACTCACAACTTAATATTTTCTGTTTTTGGTTGTAAGAACTTTTCACTTTTTACAACCTTTAACCATTAAGCCATTACAGCTTGTGAATACTATTGCTAAGTTTACATTATATGTATTTATTGTAATTGAATCTAAAGTAATTATCCATGAAATGGGGTTAAAACCAGAAGCTTTTTAAAAATGTCGTCAAAGCCAAGTTGTATTGAAGAAACATTGTTTCAGACGTTTTCAGCATCCTCCTCACATACCCAAACTATTAGACCCACTTTTACCATCTTTTCATCTATTGTAAAAGTGCTCCCATTGGTCTTTTAATTATTATTATGACTTTTTTAGACAAAATAAAAAATCCTGTGTTACTTTCTAGGACATAGTTTCTGCAGAGTGACAGGAGTTCATTAGAATTTCATTTCATTTTCAGGCCTGTTTTAAGATTGCTTTATTTTTTACAAAAAAATACAAAAAATACAACAGCATTAAAAAATCCACCCTGAAAGGCTGTCAAAAAGGCCTTCAAACTCTCCTGAAAACTGTAAAATATATATATATATATGAATAATAAAGAACTACGATGAACAAAAACCTTAATCTAATTCACAATAACTAAAATATTGTACATGTGCTATCTGTAACTGTTGATTTATAAAATGCCTTTTGCTGTCAGGGGGAACAAATTGATTGAATTTGATTGCTCAAATTTGTAAGTGTTTGTAATACTTTCTAGAAAACAAAGGTTTCTGATCAGGACAAAGAATCTATTTGGCAATGAGAGAGTAAAACAAAATGCTGCAATTTATTTCAATGAATAAGAGGATTTGTGCTCACTCAGCTTGTTGCTCTGTTGCAAAGCAGCCTGCACATCACATTTTGATTTTAATGGAAAGGTGTACGATTTTGTGCATTCTGAGCATTTTTCTTATAGAGATCATTTTTAGAGATCATTTTTTTCCATCCTTTCTGGCAGTCATAGTGCTTACTGATCAGGTCATTTTGTTCTGACCTCGAACCCTCTAACTGGGCTCAAATGAGAGTCAGGAAAGTGGCACTTTAGTGGTTCAGACTTTATTTGTCAGGAAGTTTCTGCTAGTCATCATGGTTTTCTGTCTTCATTAGCTTGTCTTCGTTAGTGTCCCAGAGGGCTCCATATATTGCCCTTTTCTGTTTTTATTTTATGTCGAATAAATGAACTCCGAGGAACCCTTTCCTTTTTATTGCTACATATGGCTGCCAAACTGACATTCCTTTAAGCAGGAGAACTTAGCCAAACTGCGCCTTCATTGCCTCACAACTATCAAGGAGTAGACAGTAAAAATTATTGAGGTTATTGAGGAGAAACAGTAACCATTTTTCATAACCAGTAAGTAAGTAACAGTGGTTCTTTTGAGCACTAAAGGTGCTGTTTTCAATTTCATATCATAAATTTAGATGTTAAGAAGTTCTTTTTAGTTGACCATCAAACTTTAAATGGGATATTGGTTTTGTCAGATTTAGGCAGTCGTGTTTGCCCAAAAGGAAAACATTAGGCAGTAATTTATGCTTTTACTATAATATACCTCAACTGCTGCAACTTTTGACATTCCAACCAGTTTCTTTTACTGTGTTGCTGAACTATTACAGGTAAACTTGTACACTTTCAAGACCCTCTCTATCATATTTTGATCTATTTTAAAATTGTTCCCAGTGGTCTTTTAATTATGATTATGCCGTTTTTAGGTATAAGTAAAAAAAAACAAAGTTATGGGTGGAACCGTTGGTGTGGAACAATCCCACTTCCCATCATCCATCTGTTTACAAGCTCTCCCACTAGCTTACAGTCCCTCACAACACCCACTCAACACTGCTGCAACAAAATTGGCAGTCTTGAGCCAGATTCCAGCTCAGATGAGAAAAACAGAGGCGTACATGGATATATTTGTCTGGAAGTGGATGCATCACAACGGTTGGGGTCTATGCTTAGATAAATGCAATACCAGTATAATGAATTATGACATGCCTGGTGACTGAAGGGGCTTTTCTAAAACGTAAAAACACCCACTCTATTGGATTTTTATTATATGTGCAATGTCAAGTCAACAAAAACTGTTTTTAAAGGTAATGTTTTGTAAAATTACTAGCTATGTGGACACCTTTGAATGGGCCTGTTCATATACAGAGTTAATAACACTGGGGCTGATGCTGGATCCACACAGCTGTAATTATAACAAATACCAAATCTCAGATGGTAGGTAAAAGGGCTGTCATAAAACTGATAGTCCCCAAGAGAGAAGAACAGTGTGGCTTAGCAATACAGCTGTTTTCACAACACCTGTAATGCACACAAATACAGCAACAAGCAGCTTTGTTTCATAAAGCTAATTACACATGAGAAGAATATAAAAATAAACGAGAGTGAGGAGTCTGTCCTGTGGTGCTCAACAGGATTTGAAGTGATTTCTCTGAGGGAGCATTGAATGCTGTGAACAGTTTTTGTTACCCTTGAAAGGGCGTTGCCCATTGCTTTCAGTGCAACAACTTAAACAATTAATTATGAAAAAAAAACGTGTGAAAAGGTATGAAAATTGGGTTTTTGTTGCTCCTAAAATGTTCTTGTGGCTTTTTTCTCATTATGAAAGACAAGAAAGAAAATTATGATCAAAATTGCATTTTTTTAATTTCGTCTTTTACCAATTTTTGGTGAATCAGGAGCAGATATAAAAATTCTATTTTGAAAAAGATCATTGTTGTAACGCAATCAATCAATCAATCAATCAATTATTAAACACTAAAGGATTAAAAACAATTACGCATGGCTCAGTTAAAACTAGTTTTCAGCAGGTTCATGCTTTGCAGAACATAAAAATTCAAACATATTACGTCACAAGACGAACAGATACAATCACACACTCAACGACAGTACACACAATTAGTATAAGAAGGGTTAAAAGCCAAAAGCTTGCAACTGTATCTATCTTTGTAATGATGTACAGATTTTCTTTGAAACATGATTTGAGGAGTTATAGTAATGATGGCTTGTGGAAGATTGTTCCAGGTTTTAGTGAGTACATAAAAGAAAGAAAGAAAGAAAGAGAACGCAGAAGCAAACCACAACCACTCTGCTCCATTCTGAAACATCCACCTTTAGAAAACTAGAAGTAAGTCTCCGTTTTCTTCATCCAAGCTTCCTGTACGGCTGAATAGCCCCAAAATTGCTTCCCATTTTTGTTGCGCCGGCAATGCTAATGGTGGTGAGAGGGGCTGTAATCTAGTGAAAGAAAGCGTAAACAGATGGGTAATGGGAAGTGGGGCTGGGCTTACTCTGTGCCAAAAGTCCCGCCCACAACTCACAAGCAAATTTCATGAAATCCTGCCGCTCTGCAGAAACTGTGTCCTAGAAAACAGCAAAGGGTTTTATGTCTTTGGTTAAAAACGCCATAATCATAGTCAAAAAAACCACAGAAAATGCTTTGAAAACATTTTAAAAGATGATAGGAGCGGGACTTTAACAATTAAAAAGTCCCCTCAAATTTTAGGTGATGTGTAGGTAAATTGCAACTTACAAAATAATCCATAAATATCAGTATTAATACTAATATTAGGATTAGTATCAATACTAAAATAATACAAATTTTATTGTGATATAATGCACATTTTTAAACATTTAGTAATTTATATATATATATATATATATATATATATAAAACAAAAAGTAAACCACCATATTATTTTTTTATATTGTTGTTTTAATGTTGTCATGATGTTTTTTGATCACCTTCAGGCAACATGTGCTCCCATAACTCGTTTACAGTAGATCACTATCACTTGGCTAATGTCATACAGTGAGCTATGCTGCAGCCCCCACAAGTCCTGGCACTCCAGCTAATGAAGGTAATTGTCACTGTGCTTTTCATTTACATTCTGAAAATGATTGCGTCTGCCTGTGAATGGCCATGTGTCTCATTCAGATAATCATGATGAAGATGAGACGACTGCCTTGCCACCGTCGAGCACCGTCATAGTTTGGCGTCTGCAAGTCTGATTTTGATTGATGATTGCTTCATTTTTTCATTACTCAAAACTGCCTATGGCCGGTCAGAGGTTTTTGATCTGTGCGACTCGATCAGCGGATCCAGAACAATCATGTTAACGCTGCCTGCATCGGTAAATTACTGTTCAGTCTCTGCCAAGCTGCGAGGCTCTCTGTGTCATTCCTGTAAAAGTGGCATATCAGGAATGGTCACATGATTAGAAAAACTGACAGGAATGTGATTTCCTTTTTCCAGGAAGATATAATAAAATACTGGGAAAAATAGCTTCGGTCTTTAATCCTATAACTTACTAGTTTTCACTCCGTTAACATTTGAGTTAATCTGAGGAGAAAAGGACTGATAGAATATTATTGTCAATTAGTCTTTTATTGATTTTCCTTTTGTATTTGTTATGTCACAACTCACTATTTAACATTACATTTTTTAAAATTTGTTTACAATTTATCAGGAGCAGCAATTCCGATGTCTGTCTGTCTGAAAATTGATCATGGAGCAGAAATCAACAATCGCGGTTTGTTCCCAGACAAAAGTATATGACACCAACTGTTTCATTTATTGGAATATATGTGTGAAAGAAAAGAAGAAGACCTTGTGTTAGTTTCAGAGTTTAGTAAAGAGTTTAGTAAAGGAAAAAAAAAACTCCAAAGTTTTGAGTATTTCAGACATGCTTAAATTCTTGGCTCAAGGAATCGGAGCTTTGGTCAAAACGCCTCATGTTTAAGAATAACAAGAACAAAAAGCAAGGAGCTGTGTTGTGGGAGGGAAGACATGGAAGCATCCACATCCCAATGGCAGCCTCCCAGCATCCTCAGCCAGATGGTAGAGCGGATGATTCTTTTAAATTCCTGGGACCAGACATTGAAGGCTGTCTGACGTTCAGAAATCACCCTTCCAGAGGGAGCAGCTGAGACTTTACCTGCTGAGAAAATCAGGGCTTTTAATGAAAGCACAGACATTTCAACAGTTGTTTACAGGTAACTCACTGAATCAATTCTCATCCTCAACATCACAAATTGGTACATTTGTCTTACCGGTAGGAATAAAGCACAACTTTCCCCTCCACCATCAATCAAGCAGACAAAATCCCACGTTCACCAAATATACTATTCTCTTACCGTTATCAGAAAGCATCAAGCGGGATGACTGCCCTGACCGCTGCAGACTCTTCTCATCTTCTTTTTCCACATTTTCAGTTACTGTTACTCAGGAAAAAACAACAGAAAAGAAAAAGGATGGAAAAGCCCCGTGTCTGAGACGCTGTCGGGGGCGGGGCTGCAGAGATGAACTGTTTAATTCTGGAAAATGTTTTTATTTTTAAAGGACAAGTGTAATAAAAACCCATATTCAGACTTTTTTATATTAATTAGCCGGCACATCTGTTTTAGAAAGCTGGAAAAGGTCAAGTTTCACCAGATATTATTCACCGTCTAAGTTCAGAGCGGCTGATCAGAAAACTCTGATGACCCAGCATTCCAGTAGCATTTAAACGCCTCACTCACGCAAGAATCTGGGAGACGTGAAAAGAGTCTCAAATCAGATTCGTGTGTAAATGTGGTTTTGTGTGTGCGTAACAAGTGATTCGTGCATATTTTTTAAAGATTTGTGCGTGTAGTTAGTTTCAAGCTGTCGTACTTGGAAGTTGTGCATGTGTAAATTGTACTTTGTATTTTTTAATATTTTGTAATTTTTGAACTCATGCACAAAATGTATTTTATGAGTTACAAATCAAGAATTACGCACGCACAAATCCAAAGTTACGCACAAATCAAGAATTATGCATGCACAAATCTAAAGTTACGCACAAATCAAGGATTATGCATGCACAAATCTAAAGTTATGCACGAATCAAAATTACGCACGCACAAATCGGACTGATACTAATTTCTCTCCATACGGAAGTGTTCTCTGCGGGGGCCCCGCGTTGCAGACAACCATGTCAGACTCGCAGCAGTGAGCCCTCAAATACTGCAGCCGGTGTGAGAGATGGTCCAGTATCCATGCGCACAAATGTTGGACCATACCCGTGTGTACCAGCTAATCCCACCGGTATGATGTTGAAAGCACTGGAAAGATAAAAAAAACATGACTCTCACAGTGCACCCAGTCTTGTCCAGGTGAGAAAGAGCTCTATTAAGGAGGAAGATGACGGTGTCCTCAACGCCGATGCAAACTGCAGCCATCCACTGACTGACCAACCATGGGTAGAAGATGAGTGAGCACCAGCCTCTCCATCGTCTTCATCAGATGAGAGGTCAGCGCCACTGGTCTGTAGTCCTAATATGTCTATTTATGATTTAGACTAATTTTAATTGAACTATTTACTTGTGTCCGTATGTTTTCCCCAATTATTTCACGAATATTTATCATAAGTTTGAAAGATCTCAGTATAGATATCTAGTCTTGTTGTTTGTCTTAAGTTTGATTTGTGTTTTTAGTTGCCTGAAATAAACCATTTCCAAATCCAAATAAATTGATTTTTGGGTAAATGCTCTTATTTTGAAGCCTCCCTTCTTCTTCCTGCTGTTTCCAGCCATTCCCCTCTCTTGTGCTGAGGATAAAGAACAAAAACAAAGTGGCTCCAGTGAATGTCTGGGGTTTCATATTGATTTTTTTTCTTGGCACTGCAAGTAGAGTTCTCGATGTGCATTTCAACAGTAATCAGAAGGAAATGCAATTTTTTATTTAAAACAAAGTGAGTTTGGTTAGCATAGCCAGTCTCTCACGTGGCCTGACGAGTTTTGCTATATCCTTAAAGGTTTGTGTCTGAGAGACCTAATGACTGAAGCTGTATTTTCCCATAAACTCCCTGTATTTTTCTGAAATAGCAGTGGTGGAGCTATTCTTCAAAACATAAGATAGACTTCTCCTTTGGGTAGCTTCTGGTTAGAGTGTGGAACAACAGACCAGCTACATGTGCTAATAAAAGAAGGTATGCTGTTGTATAAGTTACAAAGTGAAACCACTCCAGATCTGGAGAAAAGTGGAACAATCCCATTTCCAGTAAATACAGCATTGGCACTCTTCCTCGTGTAAAGCAATCAAGGAACAGAGATAATTTGCATCAGGAAAGATTGAATTTGAAAAAATAAAAAAGTGTTCATCTCTGATTGCTTTGAAAACCAATGAGAAAATAACACAAGTGGCCATAAATTCTCATATAACTGTTCTGTTTGACAGAATAGGCTTTTGTGTTGTCTTTAATTTCTTACTCACTAGTGGAAAATGCAGTTACAGTAAGTTTGAAACATCTTCAAAAAACGTTTCCTCATATAAGGCCTCTTCTAAGGATAAATCTAAGACTATATATAAATGCCTTTACATTACTTGTTTTTTGCCTTAATGCTCAATTTTCATGGTGAGAAGAGAAGTCCTAATATCTTCACAGCAAACATTTGCTCATTTACAATCACTGACTAACTCCTTGCGACCTTAACATTACCTTTACCATAGTTGAATGTCATCATAAATCTAATTTACAATGTAAAATGCCCTTCGCTTATCCTTTCCTGTGGGTTAAAGGGTGGAATCTTGTGGATTGGCTCTGCTTCCTACAGATGTCATCATCATCACACTGAGCTTGAAGGTGAAACGACCCAAAGTGACCCTGATGTGAAATATGGGACTTTTCTGCAAAGCTGCAGACATAGTAATCCTACCATTCATTGTAACTTATATCTTATATGATGTGTCCTGCATACAGACAGTATTTTTTTTTAAAATGCAGACAGTGTTTCCATGTTAATCAGCATTGCAAGTCCAAGGTCAGATGGTAAGGTTTGCAACACTGGTGGAAAGATGTGATGCATCATATCCATTTAAGTTTAGCCAGATGCGGGGGATTCCTTATGGTGGCCATTACTGGTGTGGAACTGATGCCAGCAGAGTCTCAAAGCTACACACCTCTCCACAGCACATGGGATTCGTTGTAGTACTTTTGTTCAGCCGAGCCGCACCACTACAGACAGAATCTATAAAGCAAACATGCAAATCAATGGAAAGAGTATGGGAAATACTTTGGGCCAAAAAGGATCTTAACACTTCTCAAATCATTTCATGCACAAAACATGGAATGAAATCTCTCAGCTTTTTTAATCACATTTGAAAATTAAACTTTCGTAGGAAAAAAATGGTAAAAGCAAGCACATTTACTCACCCATTAAAAATACCTTTTTTTGCATTTACAATATTGTGTCCACTTTACTTTAGTGCAGTGAACAGCAAATTGCTTCCCATTCTGTTCATAGTGTTTCTGCAGCTTGGCACCAGTTTTGTCATGTTTTGGCTCCTTTTCAATGTGCAACAATGGGAACAACATCACAGGCAGCACTCAGCTTTCATCAGCAGGAAACTGTCTTCATTTCTGCAGTTTGTATTTTTTTTTGTCTGTAGCTAGATGGTGCAGGAAAATGTCCTTACACCTAAACTCTTGTTTAATAAATCCAAAAAAGAAGTCTTGGAGATTCTGGGAGATTTCCTTTGTTCATCTTTCAGTTAAAAATAATCTCAACAACAATTTACAGTTTAGGATGAACAATGTTAGGACGATTTCCACTGATTTCCATTTTTTTCCCACTAAGACAGTACAAAACTAAATAATATACATCAGAACAAAGACATCTCTGGTGAAAAATGTAACAATGTCAGACCAACGTATCACTCATTGAATCTAAGTTAAGCTGCGTTCAAACCGAACATGATTCTGCGGCGGAGGTGTCCACTTTCAAAGTTAAGTCAATATGTAAAAATTACATGGGGTCCTGAGGCATGATTTGGGCATTGGCCGTGGCGTGTCGGTCCCACAGCAGCACGTTTTAGGCTTTTCAGCGCAATTTTTGGTGTGTCAAAAGTTCAAAATTGTGAACTTTGGCAAAAAAGACGCACTGCGTCAACCAATCAGGCACTCGGCTTTGGCGTGTGACGTGTTGATGACGCAATCAGTGATTAGAGTCCGAGACCAACATGGAGGAGAATCTAATCGTTTTACTACTGAACTTTGTAATATTTTTCTTTTTTCATCAAGACAGCAATAAAATTTTTGGATAAATGTATTCCTGTTTATTTTTATCCCTCCTAGGACTAATGCGGAATGGCAAATCTTCAAACTGGGTCACAGAGAGACGGAAGTACTGCTAGAAGTGCCGTCATTCAGATGCTGCTTCTGCAGTAGATGGTGAACTTCACAGACGAAAGATTGATGCGTGCATCACATTTGGTGTAAACGCAGCTTTTAGTGAAAATCTAATATTAAAAGACAATTCAAAACAGTTTAACTATAAATGTCAACTTATCATATTAAATGATCTCTTTTTGTTCAGTTGCTGGACAGTACAAAAAAACCCAACAATTTAGTGAAAAATGGAAATGTGGGCAAGTCTGAAAGGAAATGAAGTTTCTCAATAACCGATTCCTGAACTTCAAACAGTGTCTTCACATGTGTGGATTACCTTTGTCAATTTTTATTTTTTTTAACCAAGTGTACCATTCTTTGTGGCCTTTTGCAGCTGGTTGGGAACAAAACTGCACTGCAAGCGTGCACCTGGATCCCTTTAGAAAAAGACAACAATTGTCCAATAACACCTTTTTGTAATGCCATACATTCCACAATGACTGCTTTCCATCCTCACTTGTATTACAGTATGTACTCCAGATTAAAGTCAAAGTTTCAAAGGTTTCTGTACAGCTGAGTCAGAGAAAATAGCCTCACCAGAACATATTTTCCACTTTAAATTTAATTTGGTGTAGACAAAGGATACGCACACACAACTGAAGTCTTGTATGTAAAAGTAGGGCGTTAGCTATTATGTCCAAAGGTGGGATTTCTAACTACTTGTGTGACACAATAATCTTCACAGCTTCTCTGTCGAGTTCTGTTTCACAAAACTTTTCTGGACTTCATTATGTCTGTAGACTTGTAACATTGCAACATTCTTACAAATTGAAAGATAGAATTGAGAAAAAAAACACAATAGTAAAGAGAGATTGACAGAGAGAGAATAAAAAGTGAGGGTGGGGGAAGAAAAACACCTAGGTTTTTTCAATGTCAAACTGGGCTGTTGTTTAATCCACTCAACAGACACCCACGGCAGTAAAAACACTCACGTTTCATTCAGTGCAGCATAAAACTGATTGAAACATGCTCAGGAAAACGATTTTCCTCTGCATTTGATTACATTCCACTTCACTTGTGCTTCCTGCTGTAGTTGTGTTACTTTTGACATATATCATCGCTAAGGCAATATATGCAGCTTTGTATTCAGTGTATTAAATGGATCCTGAAAAATATGATTTACCACTCCTACAGCAAAAAGTTTTTCATCACAAAAAAAAATTGTTTTCTTTGTTCCATTTATTACGACTTGGATAAAAAAAATAAACCGGTTACACTTGGACATTTGAATATTTGCAGTTTGAGTATCTAAACAACTATAGAGTGCATTTGAATCCTTTTCAAAGCAACAAACCACTTTTTTTTAAATTCAGAATTTAAAAATAATAGCTTAGGTTTCTGGGGGGTTATAGAGACCTACACAGCTGCTGTCGGTCAAAGGTAGTTGTTAGGTTCAAAACCCAAACATTAGTAAATCTGCAAAGAAACACAAGAGAGTTGAGTATGGTTTTCACCTGCAGGGAGAGTGTAAGAGACCGCTCAGTTACAAGCTTCTACAAACACTCTGTCCGACCTTAGCCTCCCCCTGCTATTTATTAAAGGGAACACCCTAGTTACATGCTGGTTCAGCCACTAAGGGAGGGGAAAAAGGGGCTGGCTGAAGCAGTTTTCAGCATGACACTTCTTGGAGGGCTCAACAGTATAATGAGAGAAAAAGGAGGGGTAAACCGTGCCCCTTCCTGAGATAAGGGTCACACAACAAGACCTTGAGGTTTGATGGTGTGCAACTCTGGTATGTCAAAACAAGAAGCAAGAGTAACTGAAGAAAACAGAATAATAAGAATCATAAAATCTCTAACAGTAGTCCATGCAGTACAGGTCGGAAGTCCATTACAAGGTCAAAAAAAGGTCAATAACTACGCTTAAGGGACACTTCTTTTAATCAACCAATTGAAAAAACTAAGGAATACACAGAGAGAACATATAATCTCTGTAAAAAAGGCCCAAACAAGGATCAAAACTGTCAAAAGCCTCTGCTGTGATGTGATTGTGGTAACCACTTCACCTCTAAAGATTTCTTTATTGTTATTAAGACAGGGGAGTAAGTTATTACACCACACTAGATTAAGGCTTAAAGTATTCAATCACATTTTTGTATATGTAGACTCCTATGCAGTTTTATTTTTGCATTGAGGATAAATCAGTGGGCTTACTGAGTGTATTATTCAATGCAAAACAGCAGGAGCAGTTTAATCAAATGGAAGTCCCTTTTTTATATCAAAGTAGTGCAGGATTTTTTTGATGTGCTTTTGGTAGGTTGGCAGGTATGTTGGGCATGAAATCGAATGAGTAAAACGGAAAGTTGAAAAGAAGAAAACAGAAACTCTGAATCTGACTGTGGAATATTGAGTTAAACGTCTGGCTGCATTTTCACTGCCAGTAGCAAAATGATGCACCTTCCAAAAGCAAGTCAGTGGAGACTGAGAAAGACCAGCAGGCTCTTATAAGTGATGAGCAACAAACTGCATTGAGATGGACAAGAACTCAATTTATCATGTGTCAGTGCTAATGGAAAGTGGCCAATCAGGGCTATAGTTTTATTTATGTTTGCTGAAGTTTCCCCTTTCTTGAGCAAGTCCCTCTATTAGTGAACATTTGCTTGTGCTTGACCACTTTATGCATGTCTAATAAAATGATCAACAAGCTGAAATGAGAACAAAGAATAACAGTTCTGATTTGCTTTGGTTTTTTTTTCTTCTTTTTTGTAAAATCAGATGGCATGTGAAACTGGAAAGTACCGCAATAAAAGCGTTACATAAATTACACTGTTAGGCCATTTGGTTTTAGTTTTGTAAAAGCTTCTTTTAATTCTGAATATTGTATTCTAATGTCATCTTGACATAACTGGCATATAGTGATGAATACAAAGATAAGTATGTAAGTAAAACAGTAAAGATAACTTTAATTGTCATTTATCTCCACGGTAACTAACCACACACGGTGCTTGGTGTAAATCCTGATTGGAGCCTTTTGTAAAATCTGCTTGTTCTGTCTGTGCATGAGTGAGCTTGCTTTGGAGGAACCACAAACATCTAATTTTCCTTCACAACCAATTATATGCTGAATGGACCGACAGCCTGCCTGTTTAGTGTAGCCTACCATTTCTACCAAAACTGTTGTAATTTGCTCCAGCATGCACCCATGTACCTGGTTAGGATGGCGTAAGTATAGAAAACTCATAAAGGTCTATTTGGAAAACACTGAAAATAATCTTGAAATGTTTTTTTTTATATAAAAGTACAGTGTCTGATTTCTAATTTTATACATTAGTATATGCGTTATCATTCAGTGTTGATGGCCAATTGGCTTTGGATAAAAGTCGTGCGGTGTGACGACAAAAGTTTAATTTTAGAAATACAAACACATAACACCATTTATGACACAAAACATGCATTTTACAAGAACTCAGTGAGGAAGGAGAGGGCATGGGGCCTGATTGCCAAAACCTTTGATGGCCTACTCAACACAGAGGTGGCAGGACAAACCATTCCTCTGGAAGGCAGGGGCAAAGGGGTATCGGAGACGCAACAGAGACAGCGTAATATATAAGGGGTTTTGATATGGATTTCCCCACTCAGCCTAAGGGAGATGCACCTCAGTGCACCAATATAAATCAGGCATCCTGCACCTATGCCATGACAGAGCTCGTTCATTTTTGTTTCTCCCATTCAGTATAATCAGGACCATCATCTTCACATGTGTTCCTCTATATTCCTCTTTTCAACTCCATCTGTGTTTATTTGGAGTGGTTTTATCCTACTCCTATTCCAGTTTTGTGTCCAAGTCAAGTTTAGGTTGCTGAACCTGTTTCTGCTTCTGACCAAGCTTCAGCCAAGATTGTCAACTCCACTCCCGTCATTGACCACACCCCTGATCTAGTCAAGGTGTATACCTTTCACGTGCCACTTTCTTTGAAAATGCTCTTCAAACCCCATCGAGACCACAAAACAATAAGAGTTGTTTTCATTCAATTTCTGAAGCTCATCTTTGATTTTAGTCTCATCCTTTCTGCTTCTTCTGGAAAGACCAAGTTCCTTCTCTCTTTTTCTTTATTCTATCAAGAATTTACTTTTTTGTTGGTCCATCTGCAATTACCCTCTGTCACCTCTCCTCCAGAGAGAAAGAGAGGGTGTTTTTTCCCACCCAGTAATCAACATCATATTTTAATAAATACCAGAAAGTATTTTAGATCAATGAAAAAACCCCTAACTCTCATCGATGACTCTCCCATTCACTACACGACTGTAAAGAGGATGCAGATTTGGTTCTTTGATAGATTTTTACGACTGTTACATGGAGGAATTCTCTCGATCATTTTTTTGCCATTAGATTAAACACGGACTCACTTTTAGGTATCGATAGAAAGGTAAATGAGACTGTTACAGTATAGAATATTTACCACAAGTGTCTTTTCATACTGATGCTGAAAATTTGCAGATTGGCTTTCATGTTAATAATTTGCACATTTACACATCCGTCTATTCTATATATTATTTACTTGACCAACCACTGTTGAGCTATTTTCTTGGTTGTCCATTTTTTATTAGTGTTCCGTTGGTACAATATGCTGTTTAGAGGGATAATGAGGAAGTTTTTATCAATCTAAAGGGCTACCAATTAATTAGATGCACATATTATGATTGCTGTGGCATGTGAGACTGTCCTATATAGTAGTATAGGACTATAGGTAGTATAGGACGATAGTTGAGTTCATTTATACACTTGTGATTTGCCTGTTTATGGCTAACTTTGTTTCTTTTCTTTTTTTATATCCTAATTCATCTTTGTATCATAATATAAAAAACTTTAAATAAACAATAATTTTTAAAGTCCAACTCTAAAAAAAATTCAAGTAGAGTTGGATTTCCAATGTAAAAAAACAAACTAATAAAGAAACACATACTACTCTGGTATAAACACATTAAGGCCGAATCCAAATTCTTCCCCTTCCCCTAAAGCTTCTCCCTATCCCTACATTTAACAATAACAATAGTGTCTTCATATTTAGATGGCCCAAACAGGCACTACCCCTCGATGATGTCATCAATATTCGCTGGTCATCTTTGTGAGGGCGTAGCTGCCAGTGCTTGGAAAATTCATAACAAAGTTGGTTTTATAACTTTAAAAAGTCATGCTGACCCTCACCTTCATGCTACAGGCAGAGGGATACAGAACTTAAAAATTCTTTGTTCTACCCCTAAAAAAAACCAATTTTGGACACCCCTACTCCTTCAACTGACCTTTCAATTGAAGGGGTAGGGAGAACCCGGAGGGGTAGGGTAAGAATTTGGATTCAGCCTAAGTTCAAGACTTGCATCAACAGAAAGGAAGGAAAGTTATTTTTCTTTTCAAAACCATTTTATTTATTTCCAGATTGTGCAACCCTACCCTTCAAAATTTACACTGATTTGAGTGTTGAGTAAATCTATCTGTTCCGCAGAGGGCACTCCTCATTTTGTCAATAATCAAAGAAAAGTTAAGGTCTTTACCTTCCTGGAGCATTTTTGTCTGTCCTGCTAATTTTTTGTGTGGTGACAAACGTACGTTTCGACATGAGGGTCAGTGGGCATCACCTACTGACCAATTAGAGGCATCTAACTGATAAGTTTATACCTTGAATAACTTGTAAGGAAAAATAAAAACAGGATTATCAAGAACATGTAATAAAAAAAAGATAGCAGAGCAAGAAAATTGTATTCCGACCAATAGAATGACTAAATAACTGTTTATTTCTCTAAAGAAGTCCAAGAGATTTTGGCTTCTTGGAGCTAGTGAGGATTTACTATCCAGTTCTCATTTACAGTCAGGGAAGCCAGACTTCTACCCAGTGGAGTTGCTGTCCCCCTCTGAATATCTGAGCATATAGTAGATTCCAGGAAAAGGGAGATGACCTAGCAAACGTACATCATGTCCTATTGATTCTATTTTTCTGCCTTCACTCCCTGGAGATAGAAGATTTTATTCTAAGCAAATAATCACCTCATATATTTACTGTGTGGGCATAAATGACAGCGTTCTTATTGGAAAATACTGAGAAAAAGTGCAAAGTTACTGTTCAATACTTGATTAATGCGGGTGGCTTGATGCATACCGTCTTTGTAACTGCACATGTTCAGAAGTTAACCAAGGACAGATGATTTATGTTTACTCTCACAGCAGATATATCAAAACCCGCTGATACTGATGGGACATTTTTTAGAAGTCCAAAGTACCAAGACATTAAACGTGTTACAAGTGAAAGTTGTTTGTCAGCAACTTCTCTTGGTCTGTGTTTTATGTCTTTTTTTCTGAAAATTTACTGTGCATTACATGTAATGTTTTATCTTTTATCAAAATATGTCAGACTTTATTCAGTCACTGCTGATGTTTGATAATGGTTTAACATGAAATGAAATTTAACAAGATTACCGCTATTCAAATTATGACTCACTGTTCATATGTCTATATATGTCTGTATTTATTATGAGAATTTATTTAATAAAAAGAGGATTAGGCAAGTTTGTCTATTTCAAACTCAACTTTGTCTGGCTGTATTAAACATGCCACAAAGAAAATGACAATGTTAGCCTTCGATAATTGTAATAAATAAATAAATATTACACATGCTGACCAAAGAAGTCTAATAAAAATAAGCACCGAATGTGCTGTCAGTGCTGCCCTGATGTTGTTCGCCTTTCAACATATCCCATCAGGAGCCGCTGCAGCGAATCAGCTTTCACCGATCCGCACACTTGGTTTGTCAGAATTTTATGCCAGATGCCCTTCTTGGCACAACCGCACAGCAAGACCCACACTCCACCATCACCTCAGATGTTAGAAGTGTGTGCAACTTGACATCCTTACAAATACTTCACAATTAACTTATCACACCCACAACAATGGTACATTCCATTTTCATGAAGTCCCATAAGGTGGTTGCACGAGCCTCAGGGGAACTGCAAGACACACCTGCTGTCCCAATGCAGCCGCTCTTCTCCATGACCCTCCATGACCCTCCATGGGCCAAAACAACCCAAAAACCTGCAGCACTCGTACAGATCAACCACAAGGAATAACAAGCACAAGCAGCAGCATTAAAATGCAGTGTCCCATGGTAACGCGATGGAGAACAGAAAAAAATCTAACAAATGTAAACAGGTTTGTTAGTAGAAGAGACAAATAAATGCATTGCTAAGAAAAAACCAAGACATCTAAAAGGCACCAGAAGATCCCTCATTTCAGGAAGCAAAATAAAAGAAAAACCATCAACAAGCTTTGACAGCAATTGTTTATTTTCAAACCTGAATAAGGAAGATGGAGGAGGGACGGGCTTCTGAAC
Source organism: Adrianichthys oophorus (assembly GCA_036245035.1). Classification (NCBI taxonomy): domain Eukaryota; kingdom Metazoa; phylum Chordata; class Actinopteri; order Beloniformes; family Adrianichthyidae; genus Adrianichthys; species Adrianichthys oophorus. Next base: position 3,863,984 of record BSAI01000105.1, read on the forward strand.
AATATTGAGTATCAAATGCAGAACCCTTGCTGTGAGGAGCAGATAACTGGAACACTGGGCACTGCTGGAATAGATAAAATGGTCTGCAGCTCTTGAAGATGATCTGACAATTATAACGCTTGAAGTGCACTCTACAGTTTCTGACACAAGATCCTCTGCGGGTATACTTGTGCCACTGCAGCTGGTCAGCACTGATGGTTGATGATGATTATTTGACAATAACGAGCGTAATTTTCCCATGAGGAGTTGGAACTGTTACTTGGATGAGCAGGAAAACATCTTTAGGATAATTCGTAAAAGTCAATTTTCTCTGAAGAACATGAATCTTGTAATATACTATGATCTGAATGAATGGAACCCTCACAGATAGTGTTTGTCTTTTGTTATCTTTGCTGTATAAAAGCCAATACATTTATATTTTTATAAAGGAGAGTCATATAGAGCCTATACAGAATACATTAAACATTCCAGAACAATGAATGAGTAAAGCTGAAGTCTCCCACCACAGCCGCATTCATGTTTGCACCCATCAGAAAACAGAACACAATATGAAGCTACACTGAAATGCAATAATCTAAGTTTACTTTCATATAAACCACTACACACCTTTTTATTTTGAGAAAATTTAGTAAAGCAAATTGATGATTGATCATAATTAAATTTGAATAAAATCCCATAAAAAATAATCAACTGATGCAGCTGATGACATTTTATAGCTGTTGTAGTGTTACTTTTACGTGTTAGATACCCTTGGCATGTTAACGCAGATGAACCGCAAGCTCAACTCGTTTTCACAAGCCAGGATGTACGATCCTTGCTCCTTTATTCAGGTCTCCTTAAGACAGCTTCCAAAGGATATTGTGGCTTGAAAAATGGACGAGTGAAACTAAAATACATGAACAAATTGTGATTAATCACAACTAAGAACAATGTTTTACAAGTTAAATTTAATATAACAATTTGCAGCTTCTGGAAAAAAAACAGGCCAGAGTGAACACGTTTCCCTTCTTTTTATTGTCTGAAATGTTTAAATTAATAAAGTGTTAAGTCAGAAGTGTAATTTTTGTGCACAAAACACACAGAACGGGCTTTAGGCCTTAGGCACTTAGACTCACCTCTAGAGGATATTCAGCATTTTCCTCTCGTACTCAAACCAAAGAGACCCCGTATCTTATCTGGGCCAACACTATCCACGTCACATTGAAGTCTCCTGTACCTACATCCTGGATTATATTACAGTATTAAACACAGAGATCTTCTCTGCTCAAACAGGAAGCAGTGCAGGACTTTAGAGAATCTTTTCAGCTACAGCTTAAGCATAAATGAAGCTCCCATGCTGCTGAGGGCACTCTCCCTTGCATGCATTTCCACTGTATCTTTCCACCTCAGACTCTCAGAACAACTCAAAGGACTTACCGTTGTTTTAAGAAATCTTTACTGTTCGTAGAAACATTCCACATCCTGTAACTCTGATGACAGTTCATCAGGAAAAATCCTCCCGGTAAAAAAATGCAAGAAGAAACAAAATAGTTAGTAACTTTCTAATGCAATGGATCAAATACTTAAAATATAAGTTTATTATGGATTAGATGATCTTTATCAACATATCTCCTGATTTACCAAATTGATCCTCCACCAGGATTTCATATGACACTAGACGTCAATGAAAGCAACAAGACATTCAGCCAGACTGTTGTTCATGTTCACTCTGATTGTGTTGTAAATAATAATCTGACATGCATACACAGAGGTTGGGGAAATATGGGAAAAACTATTGAACAGAACAAATCACCTAAAAAATATTTAGTATATTAATGATTGAATAAAAGTCTAAAACTTTATTTCATCTGACCACTGAATGTCCAATGTACTTGTTGCGACTTTTTTTTTTTCTCATTCTGTGTTGTTTTTGTTGCGTTAATTATTTTATTTGAACACTTTTTACTTGTTGAATTTACTTTTATTGTCTTTTATATACATCTATTCATCCATCCATCCATCCATCCACTCATCCATCGACTAGAACACTGGCAATTTCTTTTAATTTCTAAAACAATTATAAAAAAAATGGAATTGACAAAAAATACTTTCGAATTCTTATGATGAGTAAATAGTATGATAAGTAATCAGTGAATTGAATATGAAGCTCAAAGCCAAGCATTGTGGCATATCATCTGTTGACTTACATCTCATAAAGTCTAAGAAAATAATTTTATTCGTGTGTTTTTTGAGATGTGCTTCCTTTCGTCATGTTCTGTACCCAGGTTTTTCCGCATTAAAATTTGATCGTGTCAGGGTTAGGGGTAGCAGCCTGCAATAACTGGTTTAACAAGGGCTTTGAAGGGCTGCTCACATTTCACTGGCGTTTATGCTCATATATCAGATGAAGACTTCTATCAGCCATAATGACGTTTATCAGTTATTCAAGGGCATGCTCGTTGCTTCTGATATGCTTTCTTGCTTGTAAATGAAGTGCTGTTTGCCCCCTTACACCATTAAAATTCCCTTGTGGCCAAGTTTAACATCTTCCTGGTGGAATATTTTTATCTGGTGTCATCCATCCCATTCTTACATTATTACCATAATTGAGTGTGAGACAGTGAAAGGGGATGCCTCAGTCTGAGTTCTCAGATAAAGCCTGTACCAGTACTAACAAGCTTCTGTGAGCTCCTTGTTCTTGAAAGGGATTCACTCATTTCATTATCTCCCTCTGCAGTCATCAAGCATATATGTACCTGGCGTGAGCACTGATGTTACACTCTAGACTTTAAAACACAAGATCAAACAGTCTTCAAGGTGATTTATGCTGTCATTCAGAAAAAATGTTGATAGCCTTTTTCCGTTGGTCAAAGGGCTGACAAGGATTTTTAAAGAGAGTGTATAAAAACAACACAGTTAAGCCTGAGTTTAAAAAACAAATTCTAACATTGAACTCTGAGAGGCTTTAAAGTTCCACTCCAATCATCTTTTGATCTATTGTAAAAATGTTCCCAATGGTCTTTTATTTGTTCATATGCCATTTTTTAGCCAAAATCAATAAAACCTGTGTTGTTTTCTAGGATAAAGTTTCTGCAGAGTTGCAGTAGAAATGAGAATTTTGCCTTTGAGTTGTGGGTGGGACTTTTGGGACTCATTTCCCTTGATCCATTTGTTTAAACTCTCTCCTGCTATCTACCTGTCAACCACACGTCAACATTAGCAGTGCAACAAAAATGGCAAACAATAGTGGAGCTATACAGTCGTACAGTTTTAGGCCAGATGCCAGCTCAGATGAGGAGAACGTGCATCTAGCCGGTCTACAAGTGGATGCATTGGAATGGAGCGGAGAAGGGAGATTATTACAAGATTTTTTCAACAGCATTTTTTCATCTGCTCCTAATTAACCATGATTTGAATACAAAATATTAATCATAATTTTCTTTATAAATGACCTTGATAATCAGAAAACTTCTAAAATAATAAATCAAAACACCAAAAACACAATTTTCATTGGCGTGGACCTTCAAGATTTTTCAAACAGGAAAAAAAGAAATCACTGGGATATATTTCTTCATTATACAGAATGTACACATTACATTTATACCCATTACAAATTATAATGTAATAAAAGAATATTTTGATTTTTGCAACAATATAGAGATGTATTTTGATCCCGTATTTTGTCGGAACATAAACTTTCTTCCCTCCTCACGCTGACTTCAGATTGACTCAAGGTCAGCACTGAGAGATCCATGGAAATGAAACTTCATGGACAGGCAGCTGCATCCAAGTGCAATGCAAAGCATATGACACATCTGTGTTTGAAAATTGGTGGAAGAACGGTGCTTGACTGACTGCATTGCTCCAAGTTAGGTGGAGGTGGTGTAATGGTGTGGGCTTGTGTGACAGGAAATGGGTTTAGCCTCTGTGTTTTCAGTGACAGGAACTCCAAATACTTTAGAGTGCGCAAATATTTTGAAAAAATACACACACACACACACACACACACACACACACACACACACACACATCTTTATGGCAACAGTTGGGTGGTTGACCGTTTAATCTTATAACACCATTGTCTACCAGTGCACAAAGCAAAATTTATGGCAATGTGGATGAAAGTTTGGCGTCAAAGAACTCATTTGAGGTTGACAGATTTGTGATCTCCAGCTGATAGATAACATTTGAGACTAATCTGAGCAAAAACTGTGAGTCAAACCTTCTCGTCCAACTTCATGTCTGAACTCAAAAATGTGCTTCTACAAGTATAGTCAAACTATTCCAAAAATACATTGGAAAGCCATTCTAGAAAAGCTGAAGTTGTCATGGTTGCAAAGGATGAGAAAACTCTGAATTACGGATGGGATGACACTTCAGATCATGTGCGTGTGAAGGCAGACGAGAGAACACTTTTGGCAATATAGTGTACGTCATTGTTGATTCAAGGTTAGTAATAAGGTGAACAAAATGATTAGCAGTACATTTTACTGCTTCCTTCACTCTTCATCAGGCATTAAAAATAGCAGAATTCCAAATCTGGTTAAAGAATGCAATCGCAGTGCAACACAAGTGCAAGACTACTGTGTATGATCCATTACCATGGGAGTCTGCCTGAAAGTAATCGCAACCCACACTTGCCACATACATGTGACAATGCGTGAAGCTACGTTTACTTGTCTTCTCTTATTTTATCAACTTTAAAAATGAAACCCTGCCAAAACATTCTTCAAATTTGGCCCAAGAAAGTAAAAAGGTTTGCCCTTTGAGTTGTTTTATGTCTAGTTTTTCTTACCTCTTGTTTATTTAAACATTACTTTTTTTTTAATCCTAATTCATTCTTGACTAAAGGTTATATAGTTATTTAGTGTGTCATGTCTATTTCATCAATCAAATGGATGGCTTCTCCTCGAATAACTTACATAGTTTCATCATATAACTAGCAATAGCAAGGGAGCCTCACAAGAAGCATGTCTTCATATAATTTTGTTTTTTTTTTGTGTTTATTGTAAGAGTTGAAAAACAATCTTAGTAAATTTATAAGGGTATGTTACATTATACATATGAAATATATTTATTCCAATTGTGGTCAGAGAAGCAAATGTCATTTTTATCTGACAGAATTTGGACATTCAGTGTCATAAAGCAATGAGCACATCTTCTTGATACATACATTTTGGTGAGTGTAAATGCACTTTCCATTTTTGCCTGTGCTAGAGGTGGTAAATAATTAACACATTTATGGCTAGACAAGCTACTCCTGATTCTTATTACATTGCACCACAACTTTTTTTTTTTTTTTTTTAATGAACTGGCTCATTATCTCATGCTTCTGCCGGTGTTGTGTGATTAAGTTATTTTTGAAATATGAAAATCTATACAAACTTAGCTTTACCCATCAACCACCCTCCTCTTCCTGACCTTGCCAGATGTGTCTGTCTGTTCTATTCTTCATCACCTTCTGTTCTCATTAGTCCTAGAAAAAAGAATCAAAATAAAAGCAATTAAGAAGTTTCATTTGTAAAACTCAGGCTGTCTCCTGAATTTGTAAGTGTTCTTCACAAATGTTTGGTAATACAGTTTTGTCGAATTATTAACGAGTGCTTCTAACAACAGGTTTTAGTGTCTCTCACATCCAGGTTATTTGGTATCACAATTCAATTGTAGGGTGATCTTTCAGGTTGCTTGGATGTTATTTATTTATTTATTTATTTTCAATGATTGTGTGCTTTAGTGATGTTAATGTATATGTTTCATCAATTTATCTAAGAAACTTGAGAGACAGTTCTTTCCAGTGGTGTGTTGGTTATGTGAGGTGTTTGTTTTGAGAAACACGATTTTCTGTAGACTTCTAAAAGAACTAAAGTAACTAAAGCAAAAAAAAATCAAGAAAATTAGGAAAACATGAAGACAGACCACTGAGAAGGAAACACCTGTAGAATCCTCAGCAAAGGAGGACACACAAATACAACCGTTGTAAACACATCTGATTTCTAGTCCATTGGGTACGCTGGACTGTCCAATCACAGACAGTTTATAGAGAGAACTGGACTGATTATCCCCTCCCACCTCGCGTTCCAAATAAGAAGTACCCTTTGGTCTCAGAAAGCCAAAATCCCATAGACTTCTATTGAGAAATAAACAGCTATGACTCAGTCATCATGTTTGTCAGAATAACCATTCTTGCTCTGGTACCTTGCTAAAGGTACTTGCTAAACCTAATTTTTTTTACATAGTATATATTTTTTTATCACGAGTTATTCAAGTTGGATTCTGACCAATAAGATGCCTTAGTAAAAGTTTGTGGCGCCCGCTGGCCCAACCTCCAACGTTCAAAACATTTAATTTTGTATTACGTTTCTTCTGTAAGTGACCATGGCATAAGGGTAATAATGCCTGACGAGAAGTAGAATACTTCTGACGTGTAATTAATCAATTATTACATGAATAATATAATATTATACATTATAATATATTATTATAACATTGTACTATACTTTGAGTAACATGAGTTGGGAAAGTGCTTTACAAATAAAGTTTGACTTGATTTGGTTTGTAGCCAGCAGATACAGTAGGTAGACATGGGCCACGCTCACTGTGACCATGGCTGTCATTGAGGGTAGAAGAAGTTTAGTACACCACTGGAATTTCCTTTCAACCTGTTGCACAATGCAGACGATGATGATTTTGGTGAGAATTGGACTCTGGCCTAAATCCACTTTGTCACTACTTCAGTTCATCACTTCCACGGAGAAAATTTTACTTGACACCTAAGCAGTAAATGGATTTGGCTTTGTGAACTTTAGAACCCTGCCTCATCGGTTGGAGCCAAAATGTCAAACTCTCAGCCTTGAGGGTTGATGTTCCACTTATTTTTTAACTAGCCTTTCACTGGTAGAACACAGCTAATACAAAAATTTTGCAGCAGTTAGGGCATGGATTTCCAAAAAACACACACCATAGAGGTCCTGAAGTTTGACACCCTTGTGCAAAAAGATGATAGTCCATTTGGCTTCCTAAAATCATGACTTCCACCTCTCATTAAAACAGTTTCTGCCATGTTTGAAGCATGGTTCCTTGAAAAGGTGGAATTCCCCTCCAGGCTACTAAAAAGTCACTTCTCTAAGTGGAGGGGTCAAACGTAAAAAAGTATTTTTTTTTTTTTCTCAGGATACACTTGAACAAGCTTTGTCTGTGTTTTAAGAATATAAAAGTGATCCTTTCTCTTGACTTCTGATAAAATGTAATTAATCCTAAAGAATCCTGATGTATGGCTGACACATTTGTGAATGAAACTGAAATTATTTTTTTAAATGTGAAAATTGTGTAAACTTTTTGAAAAAAAGTTTTTAATAACTTTCAGATGGACTTTTGAAAAAAGTGGACTCTTAATAAATAGAATTGACTCTTTAAAACTGGAGCCATCATCTGCGACATCTAAATAACGCACTCTTTGATATACTGTAACTCCTCAAGCGTTTACACGATGAATGCGAATCAGCTGAGTCTAATAAGGAGAAAAGTGGCACGTCAGCTTGTCTTTGAACGCCACACGTTGCTAGTGTAAGGTGTTGGCGCAAAGCTGCTTTTTTCTGTGACAGCATCAGTTGATTTATGTCAGCTAATTGCAGAAGCACTTCACTGCTGCAACGTGTTGCATATCAGAGCAAGGCTGTTTTCTCCGCTTCAGAATCTGCTGCAGTTATGTTGATGGCATAAACAGTCAAAGAGTTAAGGCAGATGAAAGAATGTCGACACTGAAGCTAATACTCCGATGTTAAAGGTTAAAGAAAACCTGTTGCTTTCTAAATAACTGATTGATAAGTAAACAACCAATATCCATGTTTACATGTAGAACGATTTTATTGTGACGGATATTAACATTTGTAAGATTTTTTTTTAAAAAGGAGCTACTAAAATAAATCTTATTATACATTTGCAGTACTATTTCAAACTGAGGTTTTTAATTAAACATTTGTGTCATATCTCAGCCATACAATCAATTTGATTGGTCACATGATTATATGATGAAAATGTACCAGGGTCTCTGACTTCAATTTTTCCTATGTAATTTTAAAAGAAACTGCTATTTTGTCCATCTTTATGAACATCTGCAGGGAGAAATCTTAAGGCAGTTACTGCTGATGGTGTGGTAATAATTGTGGTGGGTTGATACAGAGGACTGAAAAATGGAGATGCTCCTATGCTATAAAGGGGAACCGACTGACTGGAAAGAAGAGCTGAAATGTTTGGTCCAGAATGAGGAAAAGAGACTGCAAGAATTGCAAACCAAAAATCCAGCAACAAGGGGAAAAATTCCAGGGCTAAGACAAAGAGGCTTGGTCAAAAAGAGGAACCATACAGACAAAATGGGAAGATTGACTGAAGAGCAAACTATGGTGACATGATCTGACAAGAGTAAGTTTATGGCAGGCAGTGTATTTACGGGGGTGGGGGGGTGTCCTGGTTTAAGTAATGAGGGATTACCTCCAAGGAGAAACAGCTGATAGGGAAGACAACATTACAGACTGACAGGAACATGGAAGGATCATGACATTTCTGTGACATTTCAAAGTCATTGTTCAGATGGATTCCATGTGCAGCTTCTGTGAGGCCCTCTCTTCATCACTTTGCTGTACATCCTATTAACTTACAAGCAGGAATGACAGAGTATGGACAGTACAGGACAAGCCATTACATATAATAAAGGTTATGAACTGTTCAAATGACTCACCCATTGAGGTATACTGACAGACAAAATGAGAAACTAAATGTGGAAAAGAAATCAGGGGCCCCAAACCCTTGATAGACAAGAAGCTTGAGAACATCCGCCCCCAGACAACCCAAAACCGGTCACCCAGAGACAGGGCCAGCCACTATTAATAGAGAAAGACAAAGCCCCAGCCCGGACAGAGACAGACTCTCCAGTGCAAGGCTTCACATGCTCAAAAACAGAACCAATCCACCACTGTCTAAGAGTCCTGAGTACCTCCCACCACTGCCTCCAGTGGTGGTCTATAGTTACTCAAAGGAGCCCCAAGGGAGGTTCAAGCCAAAGAAAAGGGTCCCTCCGGGGGCAATGGTCTCCGATGGGATGAAGGAATGGATGACTAGTATCCAAAGCAACAGTGTGGATGCAGAATGGCCTGGCAAAAGGTAGAAAACCATCATGTCTGAACCTTCTTGAGATTTTGTTTTAAATCTTTTTTTTTTAGCTGTATTTTCCACATGCTTCATGACTGCATATCCAGAAACAAAAATGAACGGTCCCACAATATAAATACAGTTTAAGCCCCATTAAACTAATAAACACATAAAAAAACATGTTGCATCTGTCAGTCAGAACCTGTATGTCATTTATGGGAAGGAGGGAGAGGAGGGGGTACACCAAGTGACAGCCATTGGTGTGATTGACATGTGAGATAATCAATCAAAAGCCTGTATCTTTTTAGGGCCTGGCACTGGAGGAAGGGTCAGAGTTATTACGTGCGACCAACAACAACATTTAGCCTTGGACGCATGTTTTTTTACGTGTGGGCAAAGAAGCACTGTGCATCTTGGCTACACACACATACGTGCAAATAACATCAGCCAGACCTGAGTGGTAACACAAATTCCCATGATTGTTTGCATGGTTTCACAGGACAGCTTGGAGTAGGATTTCCGCATTCAATGTTCGCCTCTGGAGCTCACACACCATCTCAATGCAGCTTCTCTGCTCAGAGACATGGTTCTCCTGAGTCCAGTCCAGCCATCTATGCATGACGTAAAAGCTAGCACAGTAATGACCCATATTAAGAACAAGTAGTTCACATGAACTGCAATCGGATAAACAATTGGCATAACCCACTCATCTCAATTGGAAGGAAATTTTGATTTGACTAAGTCTGATTGGATCAGAGTATTTTGAAAGCTGTGTTTACATGATGCATTTTCATTCTGATCAGGCTTTTATTCAGATTGCTTGTGTCCATGTAAACGCAGGTAATGATAAATTCCCTGAAAATCTCCATTTAAAGGGCCTATATTGTGCTTTTCTTGAGTCTTTCAGAGTAAACTAGTTCCATATATATAATAATATATTACCTCGGCACACTAAAGAACAATTTTTTGTGAAATATGAGTTATTTTCATGAGCTCATTTTCCTACCCGGAAGTATGACGACTCGATCTTTATTAATGACATCTTTGAGTCAGTGTGGGTGACGCCCATTTCATGATGTCACTCTGGACATGTCTGCATTTCGCCCTTGGAAACAAACAATATTCAAACTTTTGCAAAGCTGGATGTGCATGTTGTGCATATAAAATGCAAGCATTTTGGTCGATTGCTGCTAGGTCTGCGGAGAAAGCGGGTGTGTGTCTGTTAGCCTGGGGGTGCTGGCAGTGCTGACTCTTCTTGGAAAGGGCTTCTCCTCACAGGAGCGAATCTTTTTCTTGAATTCGGAGAGACCGGTGCTCAAAGAGCAGGGTTTTAGAGGAAAACTCAAATGTGTGTATGGAGCATAATACACTTTGCTGTAGTTTTTTGTGAAGAATTTAAATTATAATAGACATAAAAGCTCACAAATGCTGATTTAGCTAACCAACTGCAGGCCTAACAACTTTTCATATGAAATAAGTTTAAAAATTTTACTTCAAACATATTTTTTGTGGACTTTGCAGGTGGGATAAGGTGATGATTCCGCAATTTTAAAATAATTAATTAAAATTAATTAATCTTATTTAAATAAGCATGACAACTGTAAAATAGAAGTGTGAAACATTGATTACATTTGCACAACAGCTTAGCAACTATTAGAAAAAAAACAGACAAACATTGTTTCAAGGGAACTTCAAAGCAAAAACTGTTTCAACTATCAAAGAAAAATACAAAAATGTAAGCCTTCAATATGTTGGATAAAACATTTATTCAACCCACAATTAATGAAAAAAGAGGGGTGGTATTGATGTAACATAAATTGCCTAAATAACTGCAACTGCTGAATTTCTGAGTGCCACACTACATTTTACCAGCAAAAGGAAGAGCCTGTTTTGACCAAAAACCAAAAGATGAGTGTGTGTGTGTCACATCTTTTTGTAAAAAAAAGTGTTCAGAACAAACATTCTTTATGGATACTAAATCTGTGTACATTTCTTTGACGTTTGCTCAAAATACAGAACAGTGAAAGCAGGCTGTGCGCAAAACCTTTGAATTTATGAAGAAAATTGCTAAAATACTTAAGGGTGGCAGAGTAAGAAAGATCAATAAAAAGGTGTATATGGTGTTCTAATGGACTGGTATAGAATAGTAGGGGAGGAGTTTTTCTTTGCTCATCTTTCACAGATGTCAAACTTCAGGCCTCAAGGGCAGGTTTCCTGCTTCTTTTCCTCAACCAACCCTGCCTTTGTAACCTCTTCTTCTTGGCAAAACACCTAAGCCATGAAATCAAGCTTAGGTAGGGCAGGAATATGTAAAAAACCAACAGGATACCCTCTAGACCTGTCCTTAGTCATCTGTGAAGAAAACTGCGCTCACACATTTCATCTTTTAATTTTTGTAACTGCCAAACTTACTGTAAAAGAAAAGAGCATTTAAAGTCTCAGTGTGGATTTAAAGCTTATGTTTTATGATCTCCTAAAAACTTGTTCATAGGTTTAATGTACTCATTTTAGGATGATTGGTGGGTTGGATGTGTTTATGCGTAGATAGACTATAAAGAAAGTGCTTTGTGCACCTGGCGATGATGAAACATGTTTTATTCTTATTACTTTTGTTCTTGTCACAAATGGCAGAGCATTTGCTTTCTACTAAAAATGTTATTTTCCTTTTGGTTGATGCCAACCTTCTGAAGTGAATTGTTTTATATTTATGTGTACAATTTTGAAAGGAATTTAATGCCCAAATGTTCAGCCAGAAAGCTCTAGATCACTTGTTTTTGCAAGAAATGCATAGTGATGTGGCCAATAAGATGTAAGGAGAGGTAATGATGAAAGGGCCAAAAGGTTTTGTCACATGGCACCTCTGTGTCTGTTTTGTTTTCTTTTGGGATTGCCACTCATGTGCCTTCTACCACTGAAGTGGTCACTGGGAGTATTAGTTGTCATGGCAGAACAACATGGGTTTCCTTCTGGTTTATTAATGTTGATGCTCCTACTCAAGGTGCACACAGGCTCCTTTTCTCCAACAGAGACTTTTTGAAACAACATAATTCCCAGAGAACCTTTAGCTATGGGTTGGAACTTGATTTTACTTCAAACGAGAAAGGTGAAAAACCTAGTTTCCAGTCTTCCTCTACGTTGTTTCAAGTTGTTTCTGATCTCTCTTTACTTGATGAATGGAGACTTGAACATTCTCATAGCAGACAGGACACATGGCTTTGGATTGTACGTTGATTACTTTGAATTTTTCCATTGGTTCTTCTCCAGTAGGATTTCACATCAGTACTCTACTGTCAGGTGTATGGTTAGCGCTCTCATCTCACCGCAAGAAGGCCCTGGTTCAAGTCCTGGCTGGGACCTTTCTATATATGTGGAGTGTCCATGTTCTCTGGAGTGGGTCTCTAATGACTACATTTCCCCCAGGTGTGCATGTGAGTGTGTGGTTGTATGACCCTCTAATAGTCAGACAACCTGTCCCACAGTAGCTGAGATAAGCTCCAGCAACCTGTGACCCCCAAAAGGGATTTGGAAAATTTGCAGGATGGATGGGGTAGGGATTGCACAAAAATGAGACTTCTGACAGCAATACTTTAGTCATGTTACTTTTTGAATACAGTGAGAACAGTCTTTTGACTCATCACTTGTATTGATCTGATATTTCAGCACAAGAGAACAGTTTTTGTACAAGGAGCTAACGTTGCCGTGCATAGATTTAGATTTTTTTTAGCATCAAGGACATAAATGTGCCTACATTTATTTCAATTTAGGAGAGATCTGTCTCACAGGGATGGGAGATAGCTTTTCGTTATTTTTCAGATGTTGAAAGCAAAGCAATCACATGGTACTAAGGCTGTAACAAGTATCAGAATACTCAGAAATTCATGATCTGTTCCTGAAAATTTGAATATTTGTGACAGCCAAGATTACTGATTTATGAAATGTATGAATATAGTAGGATATACCAAAAAAAAAACTTTAGGCAATGTAGTTATCACTCTAAAATGCAGAATAATATAGGATTTTAAGTACTAAACACTAAACAAGCCAAATGCGCTATTATCACAGGAGGCAAATAAACCTTCAAAGTAGAGTGTCAGTGAAGCTTCTCATTTTCAAAGTAAGGCTTTCAAGTGGTTTTTGTAGAAGAAAAATATTGAGACTGAAGTTCAGCTTACTAAAATAAGTTCTGACAAAGAAAACATTTTTTTTTCTTCAAATGAAGTCGACAATTTAAATAAAACTATAGATTGAACATGAATTTAGGAATATTTAGAAAATATCGAGATCAACCATGTGATGTCGTATGTCTCTCTACTAGCATGTTGGAAAAGCCGTATTGAAACGGGTCTGCATGGAGTTTTTTCCAACGTGTGGAAGTTTTTTTATTTCCTCTTAAGATGAAACAAAAGTCCATTTATGAAACATGCCTGTTGTCAGTTTAGATTACAGGACTGTGAGTATTTCTAGTTGTTACAGAGTGATTTGTATTGGGTGTTGCTGTCTTTAATCGTGCATTCACACTGGACGCGGCCGGCGCGGTGGGGGCGTCAAGTTTTAATGTTAAGTCAATGTAAAGACGCAATTTGAGGCGACGTGATGCAAATTTGGTGTCGAGTGTGGTGAGGTTGATGCGGTGCATCAACCAATCAGCAACACAGCATTGGGCAGATGACATTTTCAGTGACTAGATCAAAGAGTAGAAAAATGAATTCAACATGGTCGCACAATGCGAGGATTTTTGTCCTTTACTTCTGTCCAGTTTCTTAACCTGCTGGGGCTGCGGGTTTGCTGGGGACTGACCGGTTACTGTTGGGCGAAGGCGGGATACACCCAGGACAGGTCGTCAGCTTGTCACAGAGCCCATGGAGTTGAGGTAAAGAACCCGCTGAGCTAGCCAGCTGCCTGGTGGACAGCATAGCAAGAGGGTCCAGCAGAGCAAACGATCTCCGTCGCACCCGTTGCAGCCCTCCTGGCTTTGCCTGACTCTGCCAACACAGCTACGCTGGCTCCGAGCTTTCCTCGTTATGCTAGCCCGCTGGCGGCTGGTGGCCTGGCAGAGACAGAAATTCAGCGGTTGCCGTCTTAGTGAGGCGATTCCCCCCAGCTTCATGGGCTTATGATTTTTTTTCATTATTATTTTCATTGAGACAATAACAAAAAGATCCCCCAGTTTTGTTTTTATTTCCTCCTTTCAAGTTAATGCTCAAACTGGGAAACAGACAGTCAAAAATACTGTTTAAAACGGATGTCAGGAGCGAACTTCCCTGAGATCTGCACTGAGAGAGACAGAAGGTTCAGGTGAACTCAGACACGGCGACGTGCTTGCCGTATCTGGCAAGACATGGATATAGCAACAATTCAGACATTAATATTAAACAGTAAGAATCGTGGCTCGATCTGTGAATCCTTGATTCACATTCATGTTAACATCTGATTTGTCTTTAACTGATTGTTTATTTAAGGTCGTTAGAAACTCTTTATTTCTTTTGCTGCACCACAAAGACAATCTAAGAAACACACATTGTCATTAACATTTTTTTAAGCAAAAAGGGAACACCGGACTATGTGGGTGAACAAAGGTATTTTTGTTTTTCTATATAAATGATTACACAGTTTAATGTGTAATATGCTGGTGTTCATTTAAAGTTGGACCAACTCAATTTCATGACCAAGGAAAGGGAAAAATAATTACATTTCCTACTGAAACAAATGAAAGCCTGCTTAATATTTGCTGAGAGAACCATGAATGCCCTCAGAACACGAGAAGCCAATTTACTTTTCACAAATGAAAAACCAATTTAAATTTGTTTTGAAAAAATATCTGTGTTGAAAAAAATAGCATAAACTTACTGGATTTTTTTTGACCTTTTATTGATGTGTTAAGAAGACAGGAATGTCCTGTTTGAAAAATAACTTTAAAAAGCATTATATTGTTAAAGTTCAGTCTGTTCTTTTTTTTCACCCTGGGTTGTGCCTGATTTATTTTTAGTTTATGTTAACATAATTCGTTCTACCTGTTTTCCCCAATTAGTCCTCTTAACCTTTTTGCCTCCCAAATTAGTCTTCTTTGACATTGTAACAAAGGTAACCTTTGTCGTGTCATTTGGCGGCTTTGTAAAGCACTATAGGAGCACAATTTTGCAGGCACAATTTAGGTGTATAATAATACATTTGCACTGACATTTCTGGAGTACCAATTTTATTTATGAACATGTTAAATGGACTCTAAAAAAAAGGTTGTGTGATTTAGCTTTCTATTTCCAAATGGCATTTTTTAACTTGTAAAGTATTAATTCAGATATTCCAGAAATGTATTTTGTGCGCACCAAACACATCAACAGTAAGATAAGCAATACTCTAATGACTTTAATGTCGACAGTATTACTCCAAGAAAACAAAGATGCTGACATACAACCATAAGAAACAAACATTGTGTTTCTGCACTTTAAATGGTCCAGGTGAATACTCAAACCTGACGGGCTGCTGGGTGATGATGCAGACCTAAAAAAAATAGTCAAAATGTTCTATATCACTGTGCAGGCTTCTTTAAAACATGTTATTAATATATATGTGTGACACTTTTTAAGTGATATAATTTTCAGTGACCAAGTCAACATTTAAATCAAAAACTCTTCCACAACCCTTTAGCTTTCTTCTGTTTTTTTTCTCTGTTTCCCTTTTTTTTCCAATTTCATAATGTTTTTTGTTTCTGTCACTTGTTTGCTTGCCCTTGATTTGATGTGTTTTTTTTAGTCTTGTTTTCATCAAATTATTCATGAAAATTGTAGACATTTCTGCCATATTGTTGTTTCCTGGCATTTGTCTGTTTGGTCCTCACAAAGCTTTCGTGGTAACTGCTTCATGAGCTGCGATAAAAACCTTTTTTCAGAATATTTGTAAAATGACATTGTAGTCACAAAATTTGCATTTTTGCAAAGGTTAAAATATCTGACAGTATCCTCAACATAAAAAGCAGAGAAGCAAAAACAAGAATTCCTTGGAAAAATGCCCAGCAATGCTGATAAGGTGAAGAAGTATGAGGGTCCTTCTGACCAGAATGCTGAGCAGCAGAAGTGCTGTTTGACTAGATTTGAATAATAGATAAAAAAGCCATTCCCAGAAAAGCAGCATTTTAACCACTTTGAAGCATACAGATTTTAACTGTGGGGGCAGTAAAACTTCATTTCGGACAAAAATGCACAGGCAGTACGACTACACTTCACACTAGTATCTGACACTGGCCTGTTTTTGTTATTCTAATAGGAACATTGGAAAAAGATTGTGTATGTGAATTAAAACCTATCTTTCTTCTTTTATTATTTGGTTATTTCATTTGCCTACCAGGCTTTTTTCTGGCTTTACTTTGTCCCACTTTTCACTTTTCACAGCCAAAGTTGTAAGGGCTACCAACCACTATCTTCTTCATGTGGCCAGGGCATGACAGTTATGGAACAACTCAGTTATGGAATAATTAAAAACAAAAACTATGGTCATGGGGCTGCTGGAGCCAACCACTACTGTTGGGCAAAAGTGCGGTACATCTTGAACAGGTCACCAGTCTGTTGCAGGACCAGACTCTCACATGCACACCTGGGGGGCAATTTAGATGCACCAATGAACATTTAAAGCAGGTTTTTGGTCTGTAGCCTGAGAAAAAAAAATCACTTAGAAAAAAATTAAAGCTCTGCATCATTTGGGATTTATTTATTGTTTGGTTATAGTGTCTACTAAACCATTATAACTCAGCTTGATTTTTTTCCAAATTAGTCACTGAGAGCTTAAAGGTTGCTTACTAATGTTTAGTATGCATGCTGTAAGTAATGCACAATTACCCACTAACCTGGCCGACTCCATTCGAAAAAGAAAGAAAGAAAAAAACAAGATCCAGCACTAGTGATGTGAACTGCCTTTAAAGGTCTGACAGAATCCTTCAAGTTAGGAAATGTGGGCAGTTTCTGGTGAGATAAATGCAAATGATTAAGGACAGCTTTAGTAGGAAACTCTATAACTTTGCAAATAACTGCCCTCCTTTGACATCAAGAAATGGATTTTATTATAATGTTTGTTTGTGTGGGGGGAAGGGGATGTGAGCGTGTGGGAGAGAGAGACATATTTTAACAGGATAAGATGCAGAATTGAATTCATTGAAGTGGGAGGAGGACACAATGCAGCAAAGCTAAGAATGAAAGTGCTGCTGAGCAAGGGGAGTTAGGAAGGAAAGTCAGCTTTACCTACGTGGATTTGAATACCAAATAAATTAGAGGACTCCAGACTAAAGGCCAAATGATTTCAAAGCTAATAAGACAGGTAAGCTTCTTTAAATTTGACTCACTGTTTCAGAGATCATTTCGTGCTCACAGTTTTTTTTTTTAATTTATATATCCTATTGTTTCTACATGTAAGAAGGATACATTGTGAAAAGAGGGATTTCTTGGTCAGCCCTCGGTTTTCACCTGCCAAAGTGAGATCATGCACAACCTTGCAGAATGTATTGCTTCAATAATTCAAGTTGATTAAGTCTGATTGCTTTGTCTCCAGGTCATGATGTGCTGTATCCATCAAAGAGAATAAGTAGCTGCACCCTATGTTTAATATGCCATGTCAAGTCAGAATGTAGTTCCCGCTGTTAACAGCTAGTCAATAAGAGTATAAACAGTCAAGTTCAGATTGTGAAAGGTGCACCTTGACGTGTTCACCAACGCTTTTTTAACCTAAACTTCAATCATTTGGAATTTTTGAATGTAGGGTTTTTCTCATGATAGAGACTCGCCCAACAGCAGTTAGTCTTCAGCAGCCCCTAAAGGCATAAAGCGGGTTCAGAAAATGGATGGATAAGAAATTAAAATAGCTTCTGACCATTCCTTTATTCAAATTGTTGTGGTTCAGAAGCAGACCCAAAAAGCTTCCTGCTCCACTTCATTCTGATTCATCCACTTGCAGACAACTAGTTACGTGTAGGTATTGTTTTGTTTTGGGTTTTTTGCTGAAATCTGGCTCAAAACTGTACGGTCGAATAGCTCCAACATACCCCCTCAATCTTGTTGCACTGCTAATGTCTACTGTTGTTCTGCAGAAACTTTGTCCTAGAAAATGACACTTTTCTTCTATTTTGCCTAAAAAATGTCATAATCATAATTAAAAGACCACCGAAAATGATTTAAAAAATTGATCAAAATGTGATCACAGTGGAACTTTAATGGCTGTCGGTTCTGTTTTCTGACCCTCTCACCTTGGAAAAGAAGAAATAAACGTTTTAATTTTCAGCAAACTGTATATGTTGAATACAGAAATTCACTGAGACGAACATGTATTTCTTATTGTCAGAGTTTTATCCAAACACGAAGGCTTGATTTTTTTCTGAGGCGACTTCATAATCCAGAGCTGTTGTTGTAAACTGACGAGCATTTTCAGGAGCTCTAAATATAAATGAAGCAAAGGAAATGACAGCCATTTTTGATGGCAGGTATGTCATTACCTTTTTTCATACACTTGACTGACTGAGGGCTGCACGGTGGCGCAGTGGTTAGCGCTCCTGCCTCACAGCAAGAAGGTTCCCGGTTCAAGTCCTGGCTGGGGGACCTTTCTGTGTGGAGTTTGCATGTTCTCCCCGTGCATGCGTGGGTTTTCTCCGGGTACTCCGGCTTCCTCCCACCGTCCAAAAACATGCTTCATAGGTTAATTGGTCACTGTAAAATTGTCCCTAGGTGTGAATGTGAGTGTGCATGGGTGTGTGATTGTGGCCCCTGCGACAGACTGGCGACCAGTCCAGGGGTGTACCCTGCCTTCGCCCATGAGTAGCCGGGTTAGGCTCCGGCAACCCCGTGACCCCGAAAGGGATAAAGCGGATTGGAAAATGAATGAATGAATTGACTGACTGAGTCAAGTCAGCAGGAAAAAAAATACTTTGGTCCACATCTCCATGTTGCAGCAGCATCACAATTCGTATTTAAAACATCAGTATATCTCTATAGCCTGATGATTTAGCAGAAGTAGTGTTAAAATGACAGAAACAGTAAATCATCAAGGCTGTTGGTGTGCTTCTGTACATACGTTGTGCACTCTACATAGAAGGGTCTGAAAAAGGACAGGGAGAGAGAGGCTTTCTCTAAAAAGAAAGAGTCACTTTCTAACAAATCATTTTTATGTTGTGTTTCATTTATTTGTGTTTTGTTCCTATAATTTCAGGCTCATGACTAAAGAATTATTTGTCCTTTATGATCAATTAGTGTTCATGTTTAAGTAAAACTCCAATACAAATTGCGATTTTAGTGTTTTTAACATGTTCTTGTGGTATTTTTCTCATGATAGAGGACATATAGAGAAAATAAAGATTAAAATAGCATTTCTCAGTATTTTTTTTATTCAAAAGTGTTTTAAAAAGCCTGTAGTTGTGACGTAGGTGATCCAGTCGGCAGGCCAGAAGCTCCCTGCTCCACTCCATTATGATGCATCCACTTGCAGACAAATAGATCCACGTACGTCTTTTTTTTTCCTTGTCTGAGTTGATATCAGGCTCAAAACGGTACGGCTGGATAGCTCCAACATCGCTCTTCATTTTTGTTGCACCAGTAATGTTATGTTGAGACTGTACGCTAGTGAGATAGAGTTTGAACACAGGGATAATGGGAAATACGTGCAGGCTTACTCTGCCACAACTTGGAGACAAATTTCTGCTGAACTCCCTACTGCTCTGCAGAATACTATGACCTCGAATATGAAACTGGTTTCTTGATTTTGGCTAAAATCACTTCATCACAATAAAAACAACACGCTTTAAAATAGATCAAAAGATGATTAGATGATTTAAAATCATGCGTCGGACAGTTTGGCCATTTAGTCTTGAATTATTGTTATTATTATTGATATTTTTGGCTCCAGATTTTGATGCTTCTTCAGTTTTAGTTTTCAGATTGTCTCAATAAAGTTTCGTTTAATTTAAATAACTGTTTGAAAATGACTGAATATTTTGTGAAATTGTATCCTTCATTCATGTTGCTCATTTGGATCTGTTAGTCTGCTCCTTACAGTTTTCAGTCTACAATTATAAAACTAAAAATTTCTTTAAAAATATCATATTTAAGTTATTTTCAAGAAGGTTTTGTCAGGTGTCTTACTAAATTTGTATTTATCCTGTTTAAAAACACAGTAGGTGTTCTCAGCAGAGTATAAACTTTTTTAAGCTTTTTTTTTTCATGTCATTAAATGTCAAATCTCCACATCAGGATTTTTTTTTCTTGTTATATCAGAACCGTTGCTATGTTTCCCCCTGATTAGGTCCAAATTCCTTCTTGGGACCTGCTGACTCAGTATCATCATTGTTGTTTCTGTGTCCATTTGCAGCATAACCAGTCTGAGCAGCTGAAATCCATTTCACTTAACTTTTCTCCATAACAGCCAAAATTGCTGTTTCCCCCATGGGGCAGAGGTGGGCAATTCCTGGCCTCAAGGGCTGGTGTGTCTTTTTTTTTTTTTTTTTTTTTTGACTTGTCCTGTCCAACAGCTGAGCAAACAGATATGAGCTGAGAGCCTCTTGTATTAGACAGATTTTACTCTTACAATTGGGGGTTATAAATCATAGCAAACACAAAATGTATGTTGGTATAAGCCCCTTTTGTAATTTAAACCAAACTTTATTAATGTTGATTTTTTTTTTTTTGTGTCTTTTTCGTTGGACCGGACGGAAAAGGAAAGGGGGAAAAGGAGAGAGTTGGGGGGTGGAGGGGGGAAAGAGAGATGGTGGATTATAGAAGTTAGAGAAGGACTACTGTGAAGGGAAGGTAGAGTTGTTAATCTACAGGCAACAAAATGCTGGAGCTTATACCCATTGCAATAGTGAGTGTTGGTCTAAAATGGGCAGGGCCTGTCCACACACTCAGCTGTTACATACCTGCCGGCTCCAAGAGTGTTCACAAACTTGTCCACATCCAGTTCACACGCACACTTGTGCATACCAACCAACACATGTAAAGCATTACATTCTGTCACGCACACTATTCAAAGGTGTAAAGGTGAGCTGACGCCTGTGCTCAGGTGAATGTTATGTTAAGCTGAAGTGGATGATGGAATGCACAAAAAAGGAGGGAGAACCCCCA
>BSAI01000105.1:3885205-3920765 GCA_036245035.1 Adrianichthys oophorus
AGTAACTGAAGAAAACAGAATAATAAGAATCATAAAATCTCTAACATCCAGTTTAATAAAATTGTCTTTTTTGCTATACAAAGAGTTATGAAGATTATAGATGCTAAACTTCCCTCTGTGTCGATGGCACTCATGTCACCCAGCACACAAAGTGAAGGTGAGGCTTTGATTGAAACCTTAAGCCAGACTGATAAATCAGCACATACCTGTTGCCAGAGAGCCTGGACAGATGTACAGAACCACAGAGCATGCATGGAATTGTCAGGTAAATTACTATCACAATGCTCACAAATGTCTGAGTTTTTGAGACCCATCTTGAACATCCTCTGTCCAGTATAGTAAATTCTGTGAAGAGTTTTGAATTGTATTAGTTGTAGGTCTGGACTTTTGGTTAATTTAAAGGTATTTAGACAAATTTCTGACCAGAAGCTTGTGTCTGTACTTCTGCCTAAGTCTGCATCCCATTTTGTTGTTGGGATTGAGACTTCGTTATCTAAGTTGCATAAGAGTTTGTATATTAAGGGCTGGTGTGTCTGCATGTTTTTCAGATATCCTTGCCTTACTCTTGGCTGATTACCTGGGCCAGGTGTGTCCATCCAATTGGAACAGAGAGGAATGTGTTGGAAAACAAGCAGGAATGTGGCCCAGTGTGCCCCCGTCCAAAAGAGGAGACTTGTTTAACAACTTCAACACTTAAGGAGATGTTAGATGACTTTGAGGTTCCAGCATTATTAAGTGGTAGATTGATAAATTTAGGAAAAATATATCTTTAACCTCAACATCTACCTTCAAACTTGATAGAAATAATGCAAAACACTTTTTAAAAATTTGAACGTAGATGAGGTTGCTGTTCAAACCAGACAAAAGACATGTTTTCAGCTTCCTTGACATGTGCTTTTCTGCCTTGGAATTACAGTAAGCAGGAAATATTCTGGCTTTTTCTGGGCATCAAAAGACCCCCAGACATTCCTTCACTTTGACAAGAAACGACATCCTTGTGTAAGAAGATGGTGTCAAGGCAGCTGTGTTTTTAGCATGTTCTTGTGGCATTTTACTCACGGTGGAGGACATTTATAAAGAAAATCAAGCTTAAAATTGCCTTTCTGAGTATTTGTTTGTACAAATCAATGTGAATCAGTCACAGAAATGCCATTTAAAAAAGAGCGTATTTGTGATGTGGATGCATCCACTTGTAAACGAACAGATTCGCGAACGTCCTTATTTTCATCATCCGAACTGACATCTGGCTCAAAAATGTACATCTGGATTGCTCAAATATTGCTCGCCAATATTTATCTCTATCGATCAAATGGCAAAGTGGTCAGTCTGTGGTCAGTCTATTGACAAAACTAACAAAAAGAGGAAAACAAAGCATTTTCTTTCAACTGTTCCAAAATGTAAGTAGCCATGTTTCTTTCTTGTACTTCCAAATGTAGCTGCATTCCCTGTTTCTACTGTACTTTTTTCTTGGTCCTCTTTGAAAATGACTCACTATCATCTTCATCAGCTGATGTGGTGAATCAGGTGAGGCAGCAGGGGGCCACGTGTCACATCTAAGCTGTGGATCCTGAGGACCAAAATAATAATAAAAAAGGCTTCCTTTGTTCCTTGAGGGCTCTAATTCAACTTTAATCACTGCTACGCTTTGCTGGTCCGGCAGTTTATTGTTTAGCCTCGGTCAGTGGAACTAGAGAGAATTAATCGCCAGAACACTCACAAATATGATATGTCATTAAAAAATACCAAAAAATAAAACGTGTTGTGGAATTTTTATGTGTTTAATGGAAAATACATGTTTTTTTTTTCAATTCTATTTAGTGGTCTTGGTCATTTGTATCATTTTTTTTTAATTAAGCTCAAACGGAGATGCAACCAGTAAAAGAAAATCCTCTGGATCTGAGGCATGCATTGTGTGGACCATGAACTCATGCATAGCCGCTGAAGCGCGTCGGAGTGCGCGGTACCTGCCTCTCCCTCCTCCTCCTCCTCCTCTTCTCTCTGCGTTCCTCCCTCTTTCATCTGCATTCTGTGGGAGTCCTGCAGCCCGTTTGCCTCTCATCCCTAGAACCTTGCTCCCTTGAGTTGAAAGTTTATCTTAAGGAGTAGGACCTGGTATCATCTGAGCAGTTCTGACAGATTCCGTGTCGTTGTGCCTCGTGGACAGGTGCGGAGCGAGTCCCATGCGCGCGCTCGACATCCACCTCTGAGTCCACCGTGTTTTTGTGCTCTTTGGCTGCTGGTATGAACTGAACGCCGCTCTTCAAAGAGGAGAAGGCGCGGACACCAAAAGATAAGGAGAACCAAACTGTCCTCACTGGTGAGTAAACCTCATCTGCAGATTGCGCAAAGACGGAATGTGATGCGCTCTCGCGTCTTTGACATCAACTGGAGGTCAAGACTACTGCTCGATTATGCTTTTCATGATATTCTCTTAAATTCTTTAACATTTGCCTTTACCTATTAATGATTAAAATAATCTTAAACTTGTTCTAAATGTCCTCAAACTTTTTGGAAACCGTGGAGCTGAATGAGGGAATTTGATTGACACGCGGTCTGCGCGTACGTCCTTGCGTACAAGTAAGGAAAAAAGGAGTCAAAAAGGCAGAAACCTGACTCTTCTGTTAGAGTTGAAGCTTGTCGTTGTAGAAAACAGCTTCAATGGGCTGGGAACGCACTCATAAATCTGGTTTCTTTGTTGCTTAAAAAACGGTCGTCCAGTTAATAAGAATTGCTGGAATATAGGGGACGCTTTTCCTCCAATCTGTAGTGTTTGTGCTCCAACTGTGGCTCTGCCAGCCCCTCTTTCCAGATGACAAAGTGATCTGGAGATGTGGTATCCGCCGAGTGCAGCTCTGGCTTTGCGCGTGCACTCTCTGAGGGTGTGGCTGTGGATTTATTTCTTATTTCTTTTCTTTTTTTTTTTCCCCTTGCGTCCCTGAGGAGGGTGTGAATCGGGAATAGATACCTTCCTCACACCGTCTGTTTACCACTGTGTGCGCGCTTGAGCTTATTGTCCCCTGGGAGGATTAGTGCGTTGGGACATTTTGGGACCCTTTCTGTCACAGTGTGTGTGTGTGTGTGTCTTTTTAGCCGTTTAACTACATAATCTGGGAGACAAAACGCTGCTTACGTCATTAACACTCTAGAGGCAACACCAAGTGGCAATTTATTCGCCACATTTATCAAAAAAACACCAATTCAGTGATGGGTTAGATTGGACTGATTGTAAAATCCTAATTAGTGCCTCACATGGGAACATATTACTCCTGATAAAGTGTCACATTTAAGCTCACCAGCAGATCTTTAAATATTCTCACGCTCAGCAGAATGCCTCATGAATACCATCAGATTTACGGCATCCTGGATTACATTCATTCTGCCCTCAGTCCAGTTCAAGCTATGTTTCCATCCATCTTTTTTTTTGGGTCAAAGTTTCAGTTTCTGATTCAGTTTTACTTATTGATGTGAAAATGGAGGAAACACCAGTAAAGCCTCTGAAGGGATGGAGTGTCACCCCCAGCTGGCTCCTCTGACAGACTGTAAATTAGTAATTTAGCAGAAAATCTTGGATTGGATTTCATTCACCATTAAAATTAAACTTCTTTTAGTTGAGTTTTTGATTTGAGTAAAGCTACAAAAGGAGAAAGGATGAAGGAATCTTAAACCATCATTTTGTTAGAATTCATACTTGAGCAACTGGAATGCCTGAGATATGGAACTTTTACGTTGAAATGCTAACGTTCAACTAACGCTGAAATGCTATGTTAAGCTCAGATATGCATGTCAGAGCAACAACTTCCAATGAGAACTCTTTATGCGTTTTGAGTTTCCACGTTCAACACTCTTTTTTTCTTTGAAAGTTTTATCAGGCTGCTTACCATTGAAAGCCGTTGAAAGTTAAACCAGGTAGAACTTTGACCAGTCAGGTTGGGCGGTGACAACATTTGCGCCGCTTTGACAAATCTCCTCCAACTGTGAGTACTTGCTAGTATTGGGTAGAAACAGACGTATGTGAACATTGTATGCTGTAAGCGTGTTTAAAAATGCCTGTTAAGCGCGTTCTTGAATGCATATTTAGTCCTTGGTATCCATGAGCTTATGATTTTTTTTCTTCTTTTCATCGAGACAGTAATAAAAAGATCCCCCAGTTCTTTTTTTTTTTTTAATAAACTGGGCCACAGACAGACGGAAGTACAGTTTAAAACGGCATGCAGCACGCTACACCGGGAGAGACTCTGGTGAACCCAGACACGGCGACGTGTTTGCCAGCGCCCCTGGAGAGCTTTCCAAAACATATGAAAATAAACTCGCTCAACAACATCCATGTTTTCCATGATGGCGCGAATTTGACGCCTCGGCCGCGTCTGGTGTGAAGGTATCAGTAGAAGTTAAAGCAGTCTTAACATTGGTATTCCTGTCATTCCAATGGACCAATATCAATTTTTCATCTCCCTGTGGTCTGCACACTGAACTCCATTTATGCTTCACCTTGTACACTGATGTCATGTGACTTTGCCTTTAAATCACGTCACAAAGGCTGAAGAGTGAAAATGGTCTGCATGATCATTGGTGGCCAGGATTTTCCATTAGTTCTCCTGCTGAGCAGAGCCAGTAAGATAATAAGAGAAGCCCATCATCCATCAAACTGTCTGTTTACACTTTTGCCATCAGGTGGAAGGTAAAGAAGCGATCCAGCTGGATGCTGAACGGATTCTTCCTCGGAAAATGTCACTGCCAAAAAAAACTATTCTGCTTCCCACTAACAGGCTCAGGTTCTTCATTTTAAATGAGTAAAAGCTGGATTTTGGAAGTAACTTAACTTAGGCTTGATGAACAAGAAAACATTTTTATTTTTAGATTGGATTTTTGAACAGTATTGGATGAGTTTTAAATATGACCTTCAGCTCAGAGGTTTCATCTGCAGAGCCTCCATTCAAGCTCCACCTTTCCATGAGGACTTTTAGGCCATTAAACGTGACACAACGGTTATTCTGTGAGTATTCAACTGAAAGCGCGTCGTTTTTCCTCTGTGGGTTTACCGTCACAATCCCCAGCAAGGAAAGAAAACACAAATTCCAGCATCGAACCACCACACAGAACCACCAAATTGTTCGCAGCTCAGCGCTCCCCCAGGGGATGGGTAAAGCGTGGGGAACAAATTTCACACAACCAGGTGTGTGACAACTGTTGGGACTTTAACCTAACTTTAAATCGTGTCTGTCAATACAAGTAAATATTGTATCTGCCCTGCAGATATGTCCTTGGTTTTGTTTTTTTGACTGTGGATGTCATACTGCTCTGCTTCAAAGAAGGATGCCTGCTTTGTCTCTATTTCAAGTTAATTGCAAAGTACGCTTTGATCCTATGGATGTTCTCTGCATGAAAACAAATATGTCACTGCGGAATACTTTTCCAGTTAGAGGAAGGTCACTGATATTCAAATGAACTGGATCATTGTTATTTCTTCTCATGACATTGCTTGAATATTTTGTGAAAAAAATGTTTTATTATTTTGTCACATAGATGAAGATCACGCGTGTGGAAGTCCAAAGGATGTGTGTTTCAGACAAAAACAAAAACAACCACAAAAATGTCTCAACACCTCGCACAGTCATTATCCCATCTATCTACATGCCCCAAACTCAAAATGCCACATCAGTCGATCACATTCATCTCTTTTAGATTTATGGATCTAGTTGGGGGGGTATCTGCAGACTTTGACATATGTTGTCATTCCGGTGTGTGAAGGAAGCACCAAGAACTGAAAGCCTCTTGTGTTGGCACAGGAAACAAACAGAACTTCCATGAATCAAAGTGACCAAGAACAGCCGTGACGGTTGAGAGAATGAAATGAAAAGTGATCAGTGGTGGGCTTTTAGGGATGGGATAAAGTGTGTAAACATTCTGGTAATGGGCAGTCTGGCTGTTTCAACTTGCTCACTAAAAAAAAAAATCATCTCATCCAGGTAGGAAGCGGCTCATCAACTTGGCTACAATGGTTTTAGGACCAATAATAATGTGAAAAGGGGCTACTAAGGTACACCATGTATGACCTGTGATGCTATATGGCGCTGTAAAATAAAATTAATGCAAAATTTTGCATAAAAACCTCTAATTACATGCAAATGTTTCTTTTAACTTTTTGCAACAAAAAAAAAAAATCTAATTACCAAATTGAATAAACCCCAGGCATATATATATATATATATATATATATATATATGTATATATATAAAAAAGAACAACCAGATGGCTTTATTACTTAAAACCTGGTGCCTTAAGGGTTTGATCCAGTTTCTATTTTGAGTCTTTGGCTTGAAAACAAACAACAAATTCATAGTCAGCAGAAAACCTTAATGCTTGACACATTTTACATTAAGATAAAGGAGCTGGAAGAATTATAAATTCTATTTTCGGCTTCTCACATTTTTGAGAAACAAACAAAAGGCCTTGCCTTCAAAACATAAACAAAACAAAATAAAATAAAAAGTCTTCATGTCATCACTTGTGTCAGACTTTGTTTTTTACCTTTACTCTTTTCTCTCTAGTTGTTTTCTTGCCTCCTCTGTTCCTTCTGTGTGAGTCAAGTCTGTGTTTTCGGTCGACTCAGCTTAGCTGCTGCTTAACGCACAGTGTGAGGACAGGCTGACGACTTCACAACCTTTTGCTAAATGACTAATCATGTAAGCTGAATTAAAAAAAAATAAAAATACATCTCCCAGACATAAATGGGCTCTGATCATGCAATGAAAAGAGCCAACCCTAAGAGCCATTCCGTTTGTGACTAGCCCATTAACAACCGTTGTTTACTCGTTTATCGTGGGGGACATGTTTCATAAAGAACCCTCACAATGTGAAATCAGTGAAGTATTACAAATGTTTAAGGCTGTAAAATCCCTAACTACGCACTTTATCCACTTTTCTCAGACAGACATGAACATTTTTACACTTTTTCTCTCGTTTAATCTCTCAAAGCTCAAGCCTTCATAAACAAATGAGTCCAGTATTCTAGAAGAAAAACAAAGATCTGCTTGCGATCAAAGATGCATGAAAATATGACAATTTGAACACAGTCTGTACAGGAATCACAAGACTTGATTGATCAATTGATCATTAACTGATTGACAAGGTCAGCAGCCAATCAGGATGCGGAAACAGTGTGCTTTAGAAGAAAACGTTTGCAAAATTTTTGCACTTAAATAAATCTTCAAATTATTGAAACTGCAAAAGGTGAACCTCATAATAACAAGGGACTCCTGTATACAGTTAGAGTAATACTCACACACAGGGCTCGAAGTTAACTTTTTTGGTTACTAGTCGGGGTGGCCAGTAACATCTAAAGTCTACCGGCCAAATCTGTACTTTTCTAGCCATACATTAAATTAATAATTTGTGCATTTCAAAGTAAAACAGTTATTCTCTTTTTTTAAATAAAGTTTTTAAAAAAGATTATTCTCTCACAAAAACAAAGCACTAATAATAATAATTGAAAGTGTCGTCTTATGTTAAGTTTTAGAACATTACAGAAATGCAATGTTATTTTAATAAGAGACTATTCTGATTTCTGAACTTTTTTATGAACACATCTATTTCTTTAAAGTATCGACTTGATATACCAACATTACACAGCAAAACTGCTGGGGAACAATTAAACATTGATCAGTATCAACTGTTTATTCTTTTTTTATGAGTCAATCCTGATGACGATATTGGGCACAAAGCAGTAAAGTCGGGGGGTGGCGCTCACATTGTGGGTGTGGTCATCTTTGTCGCTTCCTGTCTGTTTTTTAACATTTTATTTGTTTTTGATCTAATTTTTTTTAGAAGCAATTTGCATTCAATTAAATGAAGACCACCCTTTTTAAATTAAAACAATACACTTCCATACAGATTAAAACAAGTGATAAACAATAAAACAATTACTTAAAAAATGTTTTTTATGTCATGCAAAAAATGCATATATTGAGAAATGTGCAACGTTTTGCCTTATTGTGTGTGTTCTTATGGATCAGTGTGTTGTAGTTGTGAGTCTTAGTCATTTCAAAAAGTAACAATGACATGAAGCAACAAGTAAATGTGTGTTTGTGTTGGCTGAGATCAGTGTGAGCAAATGCTAGAAATTACCACCACACCTGAATGCATCAATAGCAAGCTCTTAATGAAAGCGCATAAGTGCGGAAATTCCATGCAGCCCCTGAATGCACCAGCTGCTGCGATGAATGTGAGGATTAAATGTATGCAATAAAGTCAGAATTAAATGTTTGAACAAACTCTGGGATGGATGTTTGTGGTGGCCAAGTGGGGACGGAAGGCAGATGCCTAAAAGTCATGGTTATGAGTTTGAGCCCCGTGTCAGAGATGATGAATGTCTCACCTGCCAAAGTGGCTAGTGAAATTTTCTACCCGCCAAATAAAAGTTTTCCCCGCATTTGGCGGGTGTTAATTTAGAGCGCTGCCCATACATAAAAACACAATTCATGTAGAATTGTGCGGCAATCTGTAGACTCCTTTTTACCCAGCATGGATCTATTTCTCTGCTAACAGTACGAATGTGGTCATCTAAACTTGGCAGATTTGATTGATGGACAGCATATATAGAAGCATATTCTTGGACTGATTTGTATCTTGGTCGTTCTCTTGGGACTAAAGCTGAGCTGAAAATGAAGTAAAAAGGTGGTGCATCCAAAACCACACGCCAATATGCAGTGGGACCCAGGGATGAGGGTGCTTTCACAGCAAAAGAACTCTCTTGGTGCAGTTTGTTTTATGTGGTTGCTGGGATTACACTAGACTGCATACCTAAACTATTGAAGTCAGATGTACAATAATGGCAGTGTAACGGTTCATTTTAACAACAATTCGATCATAAGTTGTGGTTGACAATGTGATTCACAGTCACTATTGGTTCATTTTGGCTAAATTACAGCCTAAAATTGACATCCTGGATCAATTTTAGATCAGTGAATCAGATCAAATCAGATCGCTCAAATTGAACCAGTATTGACTATTGTCAACCATAAATTATGACATTAGTTGAATTGTTGTTAAAATGAATCACTATACTCCTACTTATTAATAAATAAGAGGCAAAAAGCTACGCTTCATTTTGATGTTGCCTTTTATGAAAACTCTAATATTACTAATAAGAAGATTAATACTGAACGAAATGGTCTTATGGTCCTTTTGGTAGTTTCTCAGTTCATTCATTTTTAATAGTCTCTCTGAACATGTTTTCTTCTGTGACATGATAGGCTGTTCTTTTAACAGTCATCCTCAGCTTCTGCTTATTCTGAATGTCTCCTTCAAGGCCTTCCTTCCTCCATTCCTTATCTTTGGTGTCCTCCTGCTTGACCCTGTGCTTCACAGTTTCTCTCAGTTTCAGATGTTTTGTCCATGCTCCAGTTGACATAATGATGTCATAGGGCCTTTTTTTTTCTCTTCTGGCATACTCGTCTCATTTCCAAGTCTTGTCACATATTAGTGAAGGCCACTGGCAAGAATGTGGCTTTTCTCAAATCAGGTTGGACTATAGCAGTCTGATCATGAGCAGATATGCTGGGGAATAGATCACACCTATAATTGGCGTGTTCTGAAGGAGCAGGAGGGCTATGTGCCAGTCAGTTCCTATATTTTCAGCTCATATCGGGACATTTGTGACAGTCTGAGTAGTTCTCTCTTTGATGCCATTTGACTAAAGAATTCTGTGTGATCTTGAAGCACTAGAATCTTTATCTCGACAATGAGGAAATGCATGTGACCTGCTCAAAGTTTTGTTGGTGGCATTCCAAAAAGAAACATAAACTACCCCTTTACAGCTCCTAAAGTCTTCTCTTGCACATTCAGAACATTTGGATGAAGATCAGTAATCAGAATAAACAGTTTTCCTTTATAATTCAAAACACATAAGCCACAGCTTTCTCCAGGGGTTGGGATTTGTATGGATGAAACATTTCATGTAAATGTTCAGTGCTTTTTCATGGCAGGCAGTAATGAGTCCCCTAAATAGCCCTATTTAGTTTCCTTGGATCCAAACACATCTATAGAAACATTAGTGATTATTCTGTCATTACCAAGCCACCAACTCATTCTATATGCTTTGTAACTCCAAATCATACCTCTCTTCTAAGGCATCAAGTGTTTATTTTTACCTGTCTGACAAAAACATGTATTTCTTACCAGCTTTTCACAACCGATGAGGCGCTGTTGTGATCTACACCAAGAAACTCTTCAAGACCTTGAAACGCAGCAGCATAGCATTTCACACACTCTTCCTTTGAGCTTGGCAGCTTTTAATGCCCCATGGTGTCAACTCTTCCAATTCTTATCAGGAGCTCCACACGTTTTCCTGCTCAGTAATAACATGTTTGATGCATCTGCGACGAAAGTCCAGCAGCATTTTTTTTTTTTGCATCTGCTGTAAACAGGAGGTTTTAGGACTGTTTTGGGATTAATGGGTGCTCCTCTCCGGGCAACTAACATTGTTCCAGTGTTCTCCAGCACATGGTGTTTTGGTAATCTATTTGAAAAAGCTTGTTCAGCTCATTAGCTTCAGCAGCTATTTCTTTCTCAAATCCAATTGACTGCTTTACTACATATATATATATATACACACTACATATATATAAATATATATACACGTTGTGTGTTTTTTGGCTTAGGGAGCCTGTAAACACTGAGTCTGCACCTTTGGACTCAGTCTCTCACTGCACATGGCTCATTTTAGAAAGTGATCTCTTTTGCTGTAGTTTCTGCACTTTGCCTCATGGACCCTAGCAAATTCTAGGCATGCTTTTTTATGCATGGGCTTTAGGAGAGGCTTCCTTTGTGGACGATACCCATGCATGTCATTCTTCTGCAGTGTGCATCGTATGGTGTGACAGGAAACAGTCACTCCAGTTTGACTTTCTACTGCTTTAGCTCACTGCAGTGAACAGAAGACGTTCCTGTCGAGATCGCAACTTCTGTGGACGTCTCTGTAAGATGGTTGCACTACCATCTTTCTTAAATTTTTGGATCACTTTTGCTACAGTACTTTGACTGGTATGTAAAGCTTTGCTGATCTTCTTGTAGCCCTCACCTTTTTTGTGTAAAGAAATAATTTCTTTTCTTAGATTTTGCGACATTTTTCTTCTACGAGGAGCCATTTCTGACAGCATGAAATGGGAAGGGGTTTTCTTTGTTAAGTAATGCTCTTTTAAAGTCACCTGTGTCCTGGACACATCTTAAATGAATCATTAGACTCACCTGAGGTTGAATGCCTGTTCATTAGAATTGTGTAGTCTTAAGTGTAGCTTTTCTTTTATGAATCAGTTGGGAAAATCCCTGTTTTGTGTGTGCATATTGAAAAATCTTGTTTGCAATCAATGGCCCACATTTGTGGGAGTATTTTGTAGTATGATATCTCATAGAAAATGTTGATTCTGAGAGGACACTAAAGGTTACCTGAAAAATGTAGTGGGATGTACTTGTTTATTCTGAGCACTGCATTAATACTGTTATGAAGATTTAAGACGGTAAGTTGTGTATTTATTTATTATATATATATTTTTTTGCATAGTTTGGACGGGAGTGTGAGTTATACTCAATTTATGCTATTTGTGCAATTTATGTGAGATTTTTTTCAATAGCAACAACCGCTAGGGGGCACTGTAGGCGTGAGTATCAGTATTTGCTACTGACAGCAGCACAGAAGAAGAAGTCAGTCTTTTTGCCAGTTGAAGTGATCTGAAGTAATATTTATTTATACATTTAGTCTTTATTTAGTTAACTTGTAAGCATGTTGTTTATGTTATAGTCAGCTTAATAATGTTTCATTTGTTGTGCTAATAAACTAGATTCCTCCTGTCTTTCATGAAGCTAAATAAGCATCAGTGTGTTACGATAGAGAAGCATTTATTTATTCAATCTATTATTGTTATGTATTTTGTTATTTTAAATTTGCCTCTAAGGTTGAAATGTCCGTTCTTACTCTTGGATTTTGTAAAAAAAAACTCTTTTAATAAAATTTGTTGGCTGCTGTTGCTTCTACTTTGGAGCAACTTACACACAGAAAGATATGTAACTAAATATAAACAAACATGGCATAAAGTTTGTTGTTAATTATATATCAGGGTTACTCAGGGGGGCTTATTCGAACATAAAGCAACCTAAATAATAGGCTAAATATGTTAGCTCTACACAATTGAAAATAACAAACATCTGTCCTATAGAATAAAATCGTTACAATATTTCTAAAATGTCAAAGTAATCACATTTTAATGTCTTTGTCAACAACATATGAACACACAAGCCATTCATTTAAAAACATGTGTTTTCTGCAGGTCAATTGGATTGGAGTAATGCTGTGCAGATGCTAGGGCAAATCCAAGTATCTCCAAAGGTCCAACTCTTATGTTCCAAGAACATGTTTGCCATCTTCAGAGATGTTTCTCATTTGACTAAAGTCTTTAACTTTAACTTTAACTTTTGAGCGTTTAAGCTCACAACTGATTTTAAAGCACATTGTTTATTATCACACCACATCCACCACACATGCAAATGTGCTGGTTATCTGTAAAAAAACATCTCATCATCATGAGGTTCTTCTTCACTATCTGTACAGGCGCAGATTCAATGCCTCTCAAATGCAATGATTCCCAGTTTCCATTGATGGCTTTGGACAAAACACTTCATGGTGTATTTGAAATAATTCTTAGTGTTCTTAAAATCTCTTGAAATCTGGGTACCTAAAGTGGAGAACTAGGAACAAACTTTAGAGGTTTTTGTGGCAATGAGTGGTGTTTTGGTATCATGTTGTTAGTAGAGTACACTTCTCTGATGAGCTGATGATGAGCTGAGGATCATTAATGAGATAAGTCAGACAAAAAATGTCATAAACAGATCTGTTTGTATTCTACAATTTTTCTTTTATTAACTTTATTTTACCATTCAGCTCTTTAACAGAGCACTTCTGTGAAGTAGCTTTAACAATCAAGTAAAAATAGTGCAACTTTTACCTAGTATAAAATCGGTGAAAATTAATTTGATGACTTTCACTTTAGTATCTTGACAACATTATTGATCAGATGTCATTTATTTCTCTATTAAAATCAAATAAAGGATGAGATGATGAATGTTCATGGCTGGCTCATGTCAATAGAACCTTTCTTTTATTTTATTTTATTTTTTTGTTTTCTAGAGATTATAGGATTCTTGTTCTTCTTCTAAGTTTGCTTAACTGGGGCTCTGACTAAGAGAAATAAAAAAAAGTATCACAGAGCACTGTTCTCAGAAAAAAAAAGAAACACAAACCCGATCTTTTTTCTGTTTAAGGCATTAGTAGGTCATTCTTTGGGTTAAGACAATCCAATAGA
Organism: Adrianichthys oophorus; assembly: GCA_036245035.1. Classification (NCBI taxonomy): domain Eukaryota; kingdom Metazoa; phylum Chordata; class Actinopteri; order Beloniformes; family Adrianichthyidae; genus Adrianichthys; species Adrianichthys oophorus. The sequence goes on from BSAI01000105.1 coordinate 3,898,558, forward strand.
GACACTTGCTGTCAGTTTCAAATGTTTTTTTTTTTTATAGAGTTGTCGATCCCGGAAGTCCACATCTGTGAATATCTCTCTAGCTTAGCTTGGCTTAGCTGAACAGTTTTTGTGCACCTCCTGCTCAAACTAGTGCCGTAATATACTGTGGTGATCCATTCATTATATGCAGACTTCAAAAAGAGTATTTGTATGGATAAATAAGCTTGAATGCATTTTTGTTCATGGAACAATTGTCAAAGTTTCCTGTATGATAATGTACAAAATTGCATATTTGTCTATAACTTTATCACCAGAGCTTTAATTTGTTTGAGTGTCATATCATACAGCTAGAGCAATCTCAACAGCCTCTACCAGCCTCATTGAACTTTTAGGTTTTTATTGTCAGGACATCATTTTGGTACATCCTACGTGATATTTGTTTGAATTTTATCTTGCAGTGTTTCTACAACCGACTTTATTCTACAGTTTGTCACACCACAGCCTAGGAGTTTTTCTGATTTGACATAAACCTCTTGAGTATTCCACTGATTTCTATCACTGTTTCTTGAACTCTATGGTTGTTCCTCTGAATAAGGAAGAAACTTTGATCTGAGATCCTTGGGGCTTCATGGCCAAGTCCAACATCAGTGTTGTAAATGGTCATCTGCACAAATCTGTACATACATTCTGTGAGGGTTAGTTGTAGTAGTTGCCAAACACGTAGTGTGTCTTGAAATACTCATCAAAAGCTAAATTTAAAGACTTAACTATGCAGTGGATGAGCTGACCACCAGAATGTAGAGCTGTCTACTGGACTGAGGCTGTTGCCTCTTGAAGTTTGCAGCATGATTGAAGCAATATTTATTAAGGGATAATAAATTATTGATATGATATGCTATGCTAGAAACCTCCCTTTGATGCTCTGAAATCTAGGTTGGAGACACTTTTCACTGTCCATTTTCAAACATTTTGAAACTGAACAAAATGATTTGCATCTTATCTGATAGTGTTCTTTGAAGGTTTCTTTTTCTTTCCACCTTGTAAAGAAAGAAGAAAAAAAATCAACAGCAACTGGCATGTCACTGTCTTACCCCAAATTTACACTGGTGCATCTCCGTTGCATTGCAGGGGAATCTGTCTAATGACCATTAGTAAGTCTACACAGTCTCTGTTGCGTCTTTAGTCCATCCCCCCTGTCTCCCGGAGGAATGGCTTGTTGTGCCGTGTGTCAACATCCTTTTTTGCGTGGGCACATCACCTTAAAAATAAAATCAAATTTCATAGTTTTATTTTGAAAGTACAAAGAAAATTTTTGCTGATACATTGATGCGTCAACAGACTGGAAATAGAACTCCTTGCATTGTGGTGTGGAGAGACGGATGTCAGACGCAGACATGATGGAGGTGAAGTAAAAATTCCGATTAATTAATGAACGTTCTATGTTTTGTGTTGACGCACCACAATTTGGACCAGGTGGAAATCAGCCCTTAAGCTGCTTCCACACTAAACTTGATTTACACAGCAGGGGTGGCCAGTTTCGATGTTAAGTCAATGTACAGACCTTATCAGAAGTTCTGTGGCGCAATTTGAGTGTCAACCTCGGTGGTCTGGCATCACCTTGCGAGTTCAAATATCTGAACTTTGGCAAAGAAATTGTGTCGTGTCAACCGATCAGGATTTCAGCTTTGGCCCATGACTAGTTGATGATATGGTCAGAAGGTTTGAGTACAAATCCTCATTGTTCTTCCGAACTTTGTCTTGAGGAAAAAGGGAAAAATATTCATAATGACCAAAATAATAAAAATATCCAATTTTTTTCTCTGTCTGAATGATCTCATGAATTCAAACATGGAGACGTGATTACCGATGTTTTTGTAGAACTCTTTAAAATAAACAAATATGATCTCTCAACATCATCTGTGTCTTCCATACATTGTATATGAGATATACAGTCAATGCCTCTAATTAGTGATAAGGCTGAAAACTTTGGACATTACCTCCTTCCACATGCAGCGGGAAAGTCAGGTTTATGAACACATTCATTGCATAGCAACTAAACCGAGATGGTGTACGCAAATTTGCGAATTGCGTTCATTGTGAAAGCATGAAACCTCTAATGTAGATGCCTGTCCAATGCTTGAATGTGATGATCGTAGGAAGAACAACAAAAAAAGTTTACCTTTGCTAAAAATACTTGAGAACATTATTTACAGCTTGCACTGATAGAGCCTCCCTCAAATGCCTATGGTCAATCATATCATTTATTTGCCCTTCAAGTTATTCTGGGCTGGTTGGACAGCAATTTGAAGTGATTCAACTGTTCTCATGTTGTTATTTTGTTGTTAGAACTAGAGTTTTTAGTTAATTAACATCAGTAGAGTAAAGATATGTTTCCTTGATTTACTAAACGTTTCTCAGTGGATAAACTCAGCCCATGTCTTTCAAAATAAAATATTTTTTTCTTTATCCTGTAGCCTAAAATCTTGTATGTTACATCAGCTGTAACAGTTGAAGGAACGCTAAAAACGATTGAATGGCACCACACCCATCAGCGATCATCCGTATGTTTCTCAAAAATCATGCGTCTGTGTGAGCAGATAGAGATTATTGTTGTGCTTGGATCAAATTCAGCAAGGGCAGATTTAATTTGCTGACGTCAATTTGCAGTCTGAATTGGGCTGAATGCATTCAGACTGGAAAAGTCTGTTGGTTTGGACTGATTCTGCTTTGGTCTGTTTTGTCTGTATTCAAGCATTTCTGTTTTGAGCCAAAGCTTGTACAATACTTTTTACTGCTACTTTGGTACGGCTGAGGCATGATGCAAGATAGTTACTGAGGAGACAACGGCTAAGAAGGTACGCTGATAAGTGTTTATGACATACAGATTGTCAGGAAAACTGTGAGAAGCATTGTGTATCACATTAAAAGTTGTCTTAATGAGCTTGCATTCATCCTTTTACATATCAATGAGTTGCTGTGTTGAACTGTTGCTCCGCTACTCTGTTTACATCTTGTAATGCCTGGTGGCCATTTTGGTTTAGTTGTTCTGCTCCAAGCCTGGAGTCTATTCAGACTGAGGCTTAGACTCAGAATGAACTGGAGCCTAAACATGAAAAAAGGATTATTGCAGTCATGGTAATCTAAACATTCAAAACCTGATGGAATGGGTGGACTCTGCATGTTGCAGGCATGATTAGTATAGGAGAGGAGCAAAGGACTGGAGGGTATGGAGGGAACTTGACCGTGGATACAGATAAACCATCTGCAAAAAGAGGAAATGCTGAAGGTTTCTGTCGGTCTTGGGGGTAGAATGATACCTTGACCGGATCTATGTCTATTTTACCAGTTGAGATTACCGGTCCCATAAAGACCACAGCAAGGGCATGGCACACACAATTCTTTGACTTCTAAATTAGTTCAGAAGAAGTTCCAAAACTTCTCAAATGTTGTGTGTGTTGGGTCTTGAGCTTGGAGAAAAGCACAATGCTATCAAGACAGACCACTAGTTGATTTCATCTCCTAATGTTATTACTATAAATAGTTTCTGAAACAAGACAGGACTACAGTGAGATTGAACAGCATGACCTCCTGTTAAGAAGACACAAGTACACAGAGATGGCCATGTTGGGAAAAGATACATGCCTGGTAACAGTTCAATAAAACAACCTATATGGAGAAAACATGGGATACATGCTTTGTAAAACTCAACATGAAGGTCATAAAAAATACCTTCTAGGACATGCCAGAAAACTGGTCCTCCTTAACCTTGAACATTGATGATGTCACCAGTGACACCTCATTAACATTCGTTCTATGACATACAGTCACTCTTCGACCGTTTATGCGGTCAATAAATCAGCTGATTGCACTGATATGCAACCCATTACTAAGTTGAAGTGTTGCATTTTGCCTCAAAGCTACTTTTCTCCATGACAGAATCAGATGGTTTGCTTTGATTGCGTAAACACTTCAGTACTGCAAAGTGTTGCATACACACTAAAAACTACATAGTTAGAAATAACCCATGAAGGATTATTTTTACCCAACTCTGAGGTTAAAAAGGGACTAACTTTTTCTGGGCTATTTGAACTTTGTTTTTTTTTTTTTTTTCTTAAAAAACAAAAAACAGAATGAGTTCAGAGGAAACCACTACAACCAAAACAAATTAGTTTTGTTCCAAAAAAAACCCCAAAACTGTATCCCAACAGGAAAAACCCCAAAAGTGTTTTAAGTATGTATCGAAGTATGTACCAGCACAAAGCTGCTTTTCTTTGCTTCAGAATCTACAAATTTATGTTAATCGTGTAAATGGCTTAAGATTTACAGTAGACAAAAGAATGTAAACACTGAGGCTAAAATCGGGTGTTAAAGAGTTAACTACTTATTTTTCTGTTAAGGCTGAATGGCTGATAAACAAGAACTTGCACATTTCAGGTCCCGATTTAAATTCATAATGGTTTGCCGGTCAGTCTGACTAAAACGTTGAAATCTCAAAATAACTCAGGAGGGCAGGGTTAATTGAATGGGATATTGAGTTATGTTTGAAGTTCCATTTTTACGTTAAGAAATCTGAGATACAAATTGTTTTGCATATCCATACTGTATCATATTATGCAGAAGTTAAATGAATATCTCTCATTAATTTGAAAAAGAATTGAAACAATCTTATGCTTGGAGATGCAGCTTCATATGTGAAAGTGAAAAAGCAAAGAGTAATTTAACATCTTTGGCAGTTTTTTTTTTTTTTTCAAAAAACGCGGGTGATCCTCACATGTCCTGCTGTGCTTTTTCCACTTTGTGGAGCCTTCCTTGAAATCTCATGTAAGTGTGAAGTAAAGCGTGAATTACATTCAACAGGGCTCCCTGCAGGTTCTTCTTGCTGTGCGCTGTGGCCACCACTATCACTTACTATTCAAATGGACCTGTCTGACAGTGTTTACGATACTATTTATTTTCCATTCCTTCTCCATTCAGCTCTACACTGTGAGACTACCACTTGGATAAGAGTTGTTTTCCCTCCATTCCGAGACAGACAGAATGAAATAAACATACAAAGTTGGAAAAAAGTGCAAATGTCTCGAGTATGCTCTTTTTTGGTGAGGTTTCAAAGTAAAATCCCTCCAAATTATATAAGGTATAACTGTGAAGTATGGACTAAGTTTTTATTTAGATTTTGTAATGAATACACAGGGAACTTGATTTGATTTCCTCTTGTTTTTAAACACAAAATAAAATAGTTAAAAATCAGGGTAAACATGAAAAATGATAAAGTGCTTAAAAAAGCAGAGCTGGAAAAAAATCTTATTAAATCCAACCCCCAATCAAATGATTTTTTACATGCTGAACTTTTAATTATTATTGGCAAAGAAATATAAGAATGAAAGAAAAAAAAGAATCAACATACCAAATCAACTTTACAAGTCATTATTGTTTGGTTTGATTTATTGGTTTATTTCAAGCATTGATGGTAAAATAACAACAAAATCACACAAAAATATCAAACTCATTACAGAATTAATGAGATGCATTAATGAAAAAAAATGTAATGTATATGTAAGAAGAAAATAACAGTGTAATTACTCATAAGTATATAGATAGATTTTTGCAGTTATGCATGCACACTTAGCTCACATTAGATTAATTAAATATAGTGATTATTTACTAAAGTCAAATGGACAGTTCATATTCTGTTCATGCATTGTCCCATTTGGCTTCTTGTTCTCTAATTTATACATTTCCAAAATTATCAGTCTGCATTGTTTTACATTGTGTAACATTTTTACAGCTTTTAATACTTTTTTCCATGTCTTTCCGGTTATCCATCCATCCATCCATCCATCCATCCATCTTCTGCTCATCCAGAACTGGGTCGCAGGGGCAGGAGTCTAAGCAAAGATGCCCAGAATTCCCTCTCCCTGGCCACTTTCTCCAGCTCCTCTGGGAGGACCCCAAGAAGTTCCCAGGCCAGTCAAGAGAGATATAGTCTCTCCAACGTGTCTTGGGTCTCCTGGACCAGATACCCAATCCACCTCAACTGGATCCTCTTGATGTGAAGGAGCCAGGGCTTTACTCCAAGCTCTTCTCGAGTGACTGAGCTTCCCGCCCTAGCTCTAAGGGAGCGCCCAGCCACCCTACAGAGGAAGCTTATTTGAACCACTTCTATCTGGGACCTTGTTGTTTCGATCATGACCCAGAGCTCATGACCATAGGTAAGTATTGGAACAAATATCGACCGGTAAAATGAGAGCTTTGCTTTTTGGCTCAACTATCTCTTCACCACAATGGAGCGATACAGTGGCACATAAGAGTGGACGCTGCACCAATCCGCTTGTCAATATAGCACTCTGATCTGGGGCAGGAGCACACCACCAACCCAGAGAGGGCAAACTACCTTTCTCCGGTCAAGAACTATGGCCTCAGATTAAGATGTGCTAACCCTCATCCCAGCCGCTTTACACTCAGCTGCAAACTGTTCTAATTCATGCTGGAGGTCCTGGTTAGGTGAAGCAAACAGGACAACATCATCTGCAAAGAGCTGAGAGGAAATCTTGTGGTCCCAAAAGCAGACTTCCTCCAGCTCCTGGCTGTGCCAAGAAATTCATTCATTCATTCATTTTCCAATCCGCTTTATCCCTTTCGGGGTCACGGGGTTGCCGGAGCCTAACCCGGCTACTCATGGGCGAAGGCAGGGTACACCCCTGGACTGGTCGCCAGTCTGTCGCAGGGGCCACAATCACACACCCATACACACTCACATTCACACCTAGGGACAATTTACAGTGACCAAGTAACCTATGAAGCATGTTTTTGGACGGTGGGAGGAAGCCGGAGTACCCGGAGAAAACCCACGCATGCACGGGGAGAACATGCAAACTCCACACAGAAAGGTCCTCCAGCCAGGGCTTGAACCGGGAACCTTCTTGCTGTGAGGCAGGAGCGCTAACCACTGCGCCACCGTGCAGCCCCCAAGAAATTCTGTTCGTAAAGATTATGAATAGAAATGGTGAGAAAGGGCAGCCTTGCCGGAGTCCAACATGCACCAGGAACAGGTTCCTGCTATGCGAACCAAGCTCCTGCTCTGGTTATATAGGGACCGGACAGCCCTCAGTAGGGCTCCCTGGACCCCAGTCTTCCAGAACACCCTTTACAGGACACTATGGGGGACGCGGTAGAATGCCTTCTCCAAATCCACAAAACACATCCCTGTAGAGCTTGTGCACTGTTCCACAACCAGGATGGAAATCGCAGTGTTGTTTCTGGATCTGAGGTTCGACTATCGCATGGACTCTCCTTTCCAGCACCCTTGCATAGACTTTCTGAGGAAACCTGAGGAGTACGATTCCCCAGTAGTGGAACACACCCTCCAGTTCCCCTTCTGGAAAAGAGGAACCACCACTCCTGTCTGCCAGTCCAGGGGTACAGTTCCAGATTGCCACGGAATGCTGCAGAGATGTGTCAGCCAAGACACTTCCACAGCATCCAAAGACTTGAGGTACTCAAGGTGGACTTCATTCACTCCCTGACTCTTGGCACCAAGGAGCTTGTCAACTACCTCAGTGACTTCAGCCCGGGTGATGGACAGCCCCAACCCAAAGTCTCTGCTTCCTCAAGGGAAGGCGTGTCAGCAGGATTGAGGAGATCCTTGAAGTGTTCCTTCCACCGCTCAACAATCCCCCAGTTGAAGTCAGCAGCTTCCCATTTGCACCGAAAATGATGCCTGCAGAAAACTGATGTCCCCTTCTGAGGCTTCGGGCGGTTTACCAGAATTTCTACAAGGCAGATAGTCCTTCTCTGAGGCCCCACCAAACTTTTCCCAGGACCGAGTTTTTGCCCCCACAAGTGGGGCTTCAATGCCCATGGACTTCAAGGGTGATGGAGTCCCCCGTTGGGGCATTTTTCAGTACCCCCTCGAGAGACACCTAGAAGGCAATGTCTGCCATGGAAGACCCTACCAGGGCCAAAAGCTACAGACAACAGGGCCCAAGAAAACTTTATTCATTCATTCATTCATTTTCCAATCCGCTTTATCCCTTTCGGGGTCACGGGGTTGCCGGAGCCTAACCCGGCTACTCATGGGCGAAGGGCAGGGTACACCCCTGGACTGGTCGCCAGTCTGTCGCAGGGAAAACTTTATTCTGAGATATAAATTTTAATTTAAAAATGTTTTTATTCATAATGCAGGTAATCACAGGCATATGTGTTAGGTCAGTGTTTATTTATGTCCATAAACAATCTGCTGTCTGGAGGTGAAGGAAGATGTGTTAAATATCAACTGTTAAAAACCCAGATAGTTAGTATTTTGTTAAAACTGCAGTTTCTGTAAACATCAATTTTTTTTACACTCCCTCTGGGCTTTTTATATTTTATCCTTGGGAAATTATCTGACACTTCAGTAAGTGCAGTTGTTAAACAGTTATGCTCCACATGTTCTTGTTGTAAACCAATGCGTCATACAAGAAGGCAGGCATGGCAATGTGCTTCATGGACCTGTGCATATCCATACAAAGGCACATCAATGTATTTCATCTTGTCAGACTTTTTTTGCCCGACTGCTTACAAAACAATGGGTTTGAGCAAACATTGGTGCAGGCTTTTCTCCTTTCCACTTGGAACTCTTTTGCTTCTGGGGTTTTGGTAATGATTAGATTTTTTCTTGGATGGACACAGACTTGCTCACGCTTTGAGAGCCTTTGTTTTGAATCAATTATTGGAATAAATATTCAAAAAAATTGTCTGTCTAATCCAAACATTTGGAGAATAAAATATGTCCCAAGATTTCAGGTTTTGTGTTTGAGTTGAGCAAAAGTAAAATACTTTGAAGATCTAAAACAAACATTCAAGAGGAGATTGGCTGCTGCTCGGAAGATGTCTGTTGGAATTGTTTTGTTTTAAAAAAGGAACTGACTGCATCATTAATGGCTATTTGTTCATGCTGCTTTTGCATTGAACAAAATAAACCTGAACACATTTTGTTGGCTCTGTAGCCCCTCCTCACACAGCACAATCAATAAAAGCTTGTGTGGATAAATGTATGTAAAAGTGGGATGTACCAAATGAGAAGATCATTGCAGTAATAACGGACAACGGAAGTAATATGGTGGGAGCATTTAAAAACACCACATCAGAAGAAGAAGACAGCTCTGTATGGAGAAAAATAGTATCACTCCAATTTGTGCGTGTGTAATTCTTGATTTGTGAATAACTTTAGGTTTGTTCGTGCATAATTCTTGATTTGTACGTAACTCTAGTCTGGTCTCCATGCCGAGGTTCTCCGCGGCGAACTTGAGTCCATAGAGCGGAGATGGTTTATCAGCCCACCAACCCGCTCCGATCTGCGACTGTTTGGAATGGTCCAGTGGGCAGCGGCAGCTGCTATCCTCATGACTGGTGACCAGCGCTCAGAAAAGAGCCCCAGCAATAAAGCTAAGCTTTATCTCAGCTTAAAACAGGGATAGTCAACTCCAGGGCTGCAGTCTCTGCATGATTGCCAGATATCCAAGCCCTACTCATGACTGATCACCTGGTTCAGGTGTGTCCAGTCAATTGGACCATGCCAAAGCATGGTGTGTTGGGAAACATGCGGAAATGCAGACCTCAAAGCCTATCACTGGCTTAAAACCTTTTGCTTTAGACTTGTTGGCTATGCCAGCTTCTTAAGTTATTGCAGAGAGAGTGTTTAGTGTCACAGATGACCTCACAAGAGGCAAGCGCAACAGAGCAAGGGCCACTGTAGCATGATGTGCATTTCAGAAAATGAATCGTAACAAATAAATATTGTAAGCTTGGATAGCAACAATATGCATATATGTGCATATATCTGATTCTTAGACATTTATTATAAATTGTAATTTATTTTCTTTATTTTTTTTTAAGTTGTTGAAGCTGAATTTGCAGAAATGACAACTTTGGAAAGCAAATTGAAGAAAAGCGCTTTTTTCCAAGTAAGTAAAATCTTTGTCTGTTATTCATATTTTCATAACTTAGCAAATTTCTGAAAAATGCTTTACCTTAATCTATCTTTTGTCGACTAAATATCTGCTGTAATTCAGTCGACTAAAATTAGACTAAAACTAATAGCATCAACATGACTAAATTGCAACTAGAACTAAACCTTTTCTTAGTCAAGAGACTAAAACTAAATAAAAATTTTCTGTCAAAACTAACGCTGGCTGGAACATGTGTGTTTCTTAGGGTCCTGGGGCATCATTTATTAAGCCCTCCATGCACCAAAAACTTAAATAAACCAGGTGAAAATGTGGATATGCACAGTAAAAAAAAAGACATTTCTATTGGCGCACATGGTTCACCCTGATACAGAACATTGCAGGAAATATTCCAAGGTTTTCCACAGGAGAAAAATACATTTGAAGGGAAAAAAAAAAAATAATTGCCCAACTTCACAGGACATGAATCACATAGACAGACATGACAACACATTTGTGCAGATGGGTTCATTATTGTCGCCACTCAATAAATAATTTAATGTGATTGTAATGGCCTGAGAATGGGAATCTCCTGCAGCCATTGCACAGCACAAATGACTGAACAAGCAGGATGCTAAAGACATACTGATACTTTTTAACATTTAATATGTCACACACATGCAAAAAATATTTAGGATGTCCTTTTTTCACATCTCTCATGTAAATTGAATGCAGCAACTGGGAGGACTGTGGCAACATGTGTTCGTGGAACTGCAGCTTTTGTGTACACTAATTGTTTCACTCTCTGCGGCTAAAGGCAGTTTGCTTTGCTGGCAGATTATAATACTGCCAATCCCCCAGACAGGCTTTCCTTGCACACCTCCATCACAGTATTGTGATGTGCAGTCTGTCATTGTCCTGACTTTGGATTCGGACCACTTTTGTTTACTTGTGAAACTGTTGTGTTGGTGTTGAACTTTTTTAGTTTTTATAGCAAATTCGGCAGGTAGCAGTGGCTGCAGTTGCATTTTTACACGCCGCACGGTGGCAGTGGAGATTTTAGGAAAAGTAAAAATTTGACAGTGACCAGACGATTCTTCTTTAAAAGTTGGCTGTAGCAGTCCAATGACAGGTGGGGATAATGCCATTATAAAATCGGGCGACAGTTGGGCTGCCACAAGTTGGTGGCAACTGGCCTGCAGCAGCTTTGACTGGACAATGTGTAAATGTCTCCAGACGGTGGCCGTCCATATAAAGTTCCACCAGCCACCCGATAGCCAGAGGATATATAAAAAAGCAGACAATTTTCAAAAAAATCCGCCAGCCACATGAAATCTTGAAGATTTTGGCGAAGCCTTTCCATTGTGTGGTAGCAGTTGTATTTGTGACTGTAGCATTTTGCTCCAAAATATTGCCACTCAAGTGCTTAATTCTGCATGAACAACACACCGAAGGTTGGTATTTATACAGATACATTTATGTGATACTATTTTTTTTTCTTTTTGCAAAAGTCTTTATCTGCAACTCTCCAAGCATGTCAAACTTGTTTAGTCTTTTTTATGATTACTATGGAGGCTGTAATTTGTTTTCTGGGTTATTTTTTGCAGTTTGTCTTGGTATTGCTCCTGTCATAGAGAAATTGAGCTGCTGTGAATGGTGTCACATCACAAGTCACATCAGACTGTTCTGTTTTTGCTGCACCTCTATCATTTCACTCTGTCCTTACTTGTTCATTTACCTCTCACTTTCTGCTGCTTCCCTCTGTATTCAGACTATTCTTTAAGCATGGCTTTGAAGGCCCTTTGGCAGCAATTACATAGCTTTTTGTTATCTTGGTTGAAGTCGGTACAGGCTTTCGCAGACCTGGATATGTGCATTTTATCCCACTGTTCCAAGCACTTTTACATACTCTCTTTGATAGGTAGAATCTGTGAGCTGTGACTTCCACATATGTTTGGATTAAGGCATTCTCCGAGGACAGGCAGGGAAATGACCAGAGGACATTCCAGTTGGCTTGGCCATTTGCTAAAGTTATTTGTTTCCTGGAAACAATTCTTTCCTGGAGTAAATTTTTTTCCTGCAAAAGCAATTAGTTTTTCACCGGAAGTCAAACCCATTGTTGATTAGCAAACCAGTTTCTTCTGAGATGTCCATCTTTCAGCTTTCCTGACATGCAGGTGCGGACGTGAGTTTTTCTCGATGGAACTGTTCAAATTATTTCATTAACTAATTTCTTTTTATTGTTTTTTTATGGTGGTTGATAACAACTATCATACATTTGTCTTGATCTATTTTTAATGTGTTCCTAGTGGTGTTCTAAATATGATTATGGTGTTTTTAGCCAATAAATAAATAAAATGTTATGCAGTTTCTAACCAACATTTTTTTAATCTAAAACATAGTTTCTGCAGAGTGGCAGTAATTCATTAGAAATTCACTTCTGAGTTGTTGGCTGAATGGAATAGACCAGGAAGCTTGCCTCCTGCTGACTGTAGTTTCTGCGTCACGACTACAGGCTTTTGCAAAAAAAAGCATCTTTTTTGTCTGCTCCAGATTCACAGCAATTTGAATAAAGAAATACTTAGAAATGCAATTTTATTCTTCTTTTCAATAAAATATCCTCCATCATCAGAAAAAAAAATGCTACAAGAACATGTGAAAAACACCAAAAGCACAATTTTCAGTAGAGTGGGTCTTTAGCTTCACTTTCACTATAATATGTTTGGCTTTTGTATTATTTCTTTTTTTAAGGATCTTCTTACTTACATGTGTTGTTTTGATCGTCTTAAACATCATTTCTTTGTCTCTCGCTTGTCTTGCTTCTTGTTGATGCCTTGCACGCACCAACCTCATGATTATCCTTTCATCGTTCCATCCTAATCCTTTTTGTCATATCTTTTTTTTTTTTACCTCTCTTTTGTTTATGCCCTTCCACCCGACTTCTTTTTCTCTCACTCAGACTAATTCACTTTCTCATCCTCCTGCTTTCTGTAATGCATCCTTGCATCACACTTCTTTCATATTCCTCTGCTTGTCTCGCCACCTTGTCCCTTTTTATTCTTCTTTTTTTACTTTACTTTTTTCACCACTCTCTCCATTTCCCCCTTTTCATTTCCATAATGCTTCCTTTTGCACTTGTCGTACTTTCCATTTATCTTTCCTCTCTTTCTTGAATTTTTTGAAGGAACGGTCCTTCACCGTGATTGAGTCTGATGCACTTGCTACACACACCTTGCTTTCCATCGCTCTCATATCCACATAGTCTCTGGGTAGACTTTTTTTGAAGGTGATGTGCTGAGGGGATTTGTCTGTTCCAGTACTATTTGACAGTTTGACACACACGTACACACTTCAGCTGCTCTATATGCTGCCATGCTGTTTCCTTTAAAGGAAAATAAAAACAAAAAGCATTAACTTTTCAGTTTATCAACTTCACAACCCCTCTGTCTTTTGCCATTTCTTATCTTCTCCTGCCACATGAGCACACCAACATTAAAGTGTGTGTAGATTAATGTGTGAAAAATGCGGCTGTATGACTTCAAGGTTAAAGCGCTTCGCCGCCCACTTAAATGACTACCAAGTCCATATGTAATGAAAGGCCTTCTCCAGCATTTAACTGTTATTATGAGTCCACTAAACCAGCATGGGTGAAGACATTATTCACAGATTATTAACCTTCTGATGATGTTAATCACCTGATGTCATGCAAAGGCCAGCGCTTTTTTTTTTCTTAAAAAATGCTTAAACGTAATTATTGTTTGCATTCATTTTCTTATCACAGCCAAATATGCCTTCCACAACAGAAAACAAGCAAATAGAAATGTTCTTTGTAGAAATGCTGGACTGTTCTGCTTTGAGATAAAATAAATAGTCAAGGAACTTTTGAAAGGGGCTGCAGACATCAAGACAGTTTCAGGTGTAAGCTACGTTCACACCAGGCTTGGAAAGACATGTTCAAGCAACCATTTCCAATGAAAGTCTATGTTAATGCGTGTATAGGCGCGTTTCGGGCTTCCATGTTCAAAACTCTAGCATCCAGCATCACGACGCAAGTTTTTATGTACATTTTTGAGCTCTACTTAAAAAACCCAATTTAAAGAAAGTTGAGAGTTAACCAGTCTAATTTTGATCAGTCAGGGACTTGGTAGTGATATTTGGATAGTGTCCTTTTCAATACACAGAAGTGCCAACTGTTTAAAAATTGATCATGAAGGAGAAGTTAATAATTGCGGTTTGTTCCTGGCCAGATTTATATGACATCAAGTCTTTCATACATCGGAATAGAGCTGTGAAAGACAAAGTCTGGAGCTAGATTAGTGAGATCTGTGCCACTTTAGCATTTTAGGTACATGTGCTAGCATTGGAAGCAACAGTCAAGTGTGAACACCACATGCTAAGGCGTGTTCAGAGTATTCATTGCAGTCTTGAACACGCATCACATGCAGTGTGCATGTAGTATAACCCCAGATTTATATTGGTTCATCTGAGGCGCATCTCCTTTGCATGGAGAGTCCGTCTCACAACTGTCAGTTAGTTTACGTAGTCTTCGTTGCCTCTCCAGTCTGTTCCCCTTCTGCCCTGGCTCCCGGAGGAGTGGTTTATCTTGCTAACCCCATGTCATCAACATCCATATCTTTGGCAATAAGGCTCCATAACCTCTTCTACCTCACTGGGTCCTCGTAAAATGCACGTTTTTGTCATAAATAATGTTGCGTTTTGTACTTCCAAAAGAAAACTTTCGTCATCCATGGTGAAAATGGACAGCAGTGTTATCTGCGGTGCTAATGTGCCTAACAGTGTGGGCATGTCATCTTTAATTTCAAATAACATTTTATGAATGTTTAATTTGAAACTACAATGGAAGTTTTTATTTTTAAACTCAGAACAGTGTAAGAGTTGATATTTTGAAATTCTAAGCAAGCATAACATGCAGCCCAATTGTAGAGGCAGGCAATACTGTAAAAAGTGGTCAAAACAAGTCATTTTATTCTTAGATTTCTTTGTAATTTTATGTATTTGTTAAATTACTCATCGTTCTCTTTTTTTTTCTTTGTTGCCTGCTAAAGCGTCTCTTCTTTGTTTTTATGACCCTTTCATTATTTAGTTATTATTTCCTGTAAGATTATTTTACTGCTTGTTTTGTATTTCCCATTTAGATGTGGGTCCCTCATCAGCCTGGGTTTCTATTACTGAGTGCCACTTTGCTCTTGGCCAGATCCTCATCTTTAATTTTGTTGTGTTTCTGCAGTATTTGACTGATTTTGTTTATTTTCTTTTCAGTGTACTTATCCATTTGCTTCTTGCAAAACAAATCCAATATTGAGTTGCTCCCAAGACACAACATTTTGAAAGGATGTTGATAAATAGCAATCTAATAGTATTCTTTGACAGCTTTTAAAATTCCTATTCCAATGAAAATTGTGTTTTAGGTGTTTTTAACATGTTCTCAAACTTTATTTATTTGTATAGCGCCTTTCACTCTCCAGGAAATACTAAGTTTACATAAAAGCAAATAACATCCACATTAAAAACAATGTTCCTGTGGTATTTTTGTCAAAATGGAGGGCATACTAAAAAAAATGTTTAAAACTGCATTTCTGAAATGTTTTTATTCAAATTGTTGTGAATCAGGAGCAGATGAAAAAATCCCATTTTAAAAAATATATATATTTTTAATTTGTCTAAAAATGACATAATCATGTAAGACCTCATAATAAATCAAATCAAATCAAGCTTTATTTATAGAGCACTTTTCCAACAAGTGAAGCTCAAAGTGCTTCACATTAGAAAGATCACCAAATTTAAAAGCTAAACAGCAAGTCAAAATAATCACACAAAATGCCCCCCAACACACACAACCCCCACACACACTTACACAAGACATAATAAAGCAATATATGGAAACCCAAAAATATGAAAAGAAAATTAATATGAATTAAAATCTGGCTTGATACTGAGTGGGGAAACAACATATTAGGGACCTGTCCACATCATTGACCCCTCCCGTATGTTCACACAGGAAGCCAGCATAGGATTCCCCTGATCAAAGCAGATCACAGTGTAGCGACCCTGTTCACTGAGAAGACACAGTCACTGATTTGGAGGTCCCTCTGAGGAAAACACTGGAGTTAAAACACATAAATGAATTATTAAATAAGTAAGTAAATATATAAATAGATAAGTACTAACAAGGAGATCTAAAAGGCTAAGAGTGAGCAAAAAAAATTAAAGAAGTTAAAAGAAAAATAATTGAAAAATTGTTTAAATATCAATAAGTTCCTAAATTCCAGCTAAGATCCTGATTAAAAAGGTAGGTATTGAGTCTTCCTTAAAAAACATACCTCTAAATCATATCAGATAGATATGAAGGCCCAAGACCGTAAAAACATTTGTAAACCAATAAAAGAATTTTAAAATCAATTCTGGATTTTACAGGGAGCCAATGCAGCGATTTTAAAATTTTCCCGCCCCCTGGTCCTCATCAGCACACGTGCGGCTGAGTTTTGTAATAGTTGAATGGCATTATTGTAATCTAATCTGCTGGAAATAAACGCATGCATTAGCACCTCTGTGCTGGCAAGAGAGAGAAATGAGCGGACTCTGGCAATGTTTTTAAGATGATAAAATCCTGTCTGTGTTATATTTTTAACTTGTGGAATAAAAGTCATCTTAGAGTAACAAATAGCACCCAGGTTTCTCACACATTGAGGAGTTTGATAGTTTTTTTAGTTTTGATAAAACAGTCCCGCTCTTGTCTTCAGAACCGATCTCTAAAACCTCTTTTTTGTCCTGGTTAAGCTGTAAGAAGTTCCCTGCCATCCATGACTCAATGTCTAAAATACAGTTTAACAGAGAGTTTACTGACTCTTTGTCATCAGGAGACACAGCAATGTAGAGTTGTGTCATCAGCGTAGCTATGAAAACAAATGCAATGCCTCCTGATGATGTCCCCAAGTGGCAGCATGTATGAATTAAAAAGTAGTGGGCCTAATATTGATCCTTGTGGGACCCCACAATTGACTTCGTAGGTCTTTGAGGGGCATGTATCAATACTTGCGTAAAATCTTCTGTCTGTGAGATAGAAGTAAAACCATTTCAGAACAGTACCAGAGAGGCAAAGACTTCTCAGCCTGTTAAGTAGAAAGATGTGATCTACTGTATCAAATGCAGCACTCAGATCCAGTCGTACCAGGAATAAGAGTTTCTGAAAGTCTAGGTTACATCTAATATCATTTACTTTTTTAGCAAGGGCTGTCTCTGTACTGTGGTTTGTCCTAAAACCAGATTGATATTTTTCATTGGATATTGTTCCTATTTAAAAAATCATTTAGTTGGACAAAAAACCTTTTTTCTATACTTTTACTGTGAAATAGTAAGTAAGATATTGATATGCTACAGCATCAATTGCTGTTCTTAATCTATTTTTCAACCAACAAGTCACATGATGCAGATAAAATCTGAGCCGGAACTTGGTCTACAATATTGTTAAATTAGCAGCCACATCAGGAGTTATGTATCGTTTCCTCACAGTTCTCACTGGAGCTTCCTGTCGAGTAAAACTGGTGATGTTAAAAAAAATATATATAAAATAGTGATCTGACACAGCCATGTTAACAACAGAAGACACACTACAGGACAGGCCGTAGGTTATGACCAGATCCAGAGTGTGCCCCCTATTGTGAGTGGATTGTGTGACATGCTGTTTGAAATCCATACATTGCTGAAGGTTGAGAAACTCATTTGCATCAGCATCACTATCTTTGTCAACGTGCAGGTTAAAATCACCAGTTATTAAAACTCTGCTATATTTAGAATGCATAAATGATAAAAAATTCTGAAAATTCTTGAATAAAACAAAAGTAGAATAACTATTTAGCATGATTGTTTTTGTTACCCCCTACGACAGACTGGCGACCTGTCCAATAACGACTTGTTAACTCGCTACAACTGATAGTTATTATAAAGTGTTACCAATAGTTTTGATAAACTTTGAAGGGTTTTCAGTTTGACTTTTTTCCCATCAGTAATTTGTCTTCACGGTGCAACAACTAGTAAAACAGAAAGCAAGGACAAAAGGACTTTAAAAGAATGCAGCTAAATTACAGACATGTATAATTGCAAAAGTTTCCTCTGTCATTGCTGTCCTTGATATTTTCAAACCA
This sequence comes from Adrianichthys oophorus, assembly GCA_036245035.1. Taxonomy (NCBI): domain Eukaryota; kingdom Metazoa; phylum Chordata; class Actinopteri; order Beloniformes; family Adrianichthyidae; genus Adrianichthys; species Adrianichthys oophorus. Next base: position 3,916,625 of record BSAI01000105.1, read on the forward strand.
GTACCTAATATGTTTTTGGTACAAAGTTAAAAATTTAATTCAGATTTCCTGTTGTTTTCTTTTTTAACCCTTTTTTTTTGGTAACATCTCTAAAACAGTCAACTTTTTTGTGGCTGCACCCACTTGTTTTGCAGCTCTTACCTTTCATCCCTCACTTGTCTTTCTTTGTCCTTTTCATGCCCATTTTTTCATGCCCATGCCCTGTCACACCGAGTGAGACACCGAGTATTAAAAGCTAGTCGGCTGAATCATTCTTTTCATTGCCTTCACTCTGAGATTGTCCTCTTAAGCTTGCCTGCAGGCGCAGACAGCGCAAGGAAAAAGGGCAAAGAGGAAGAGATTGGACATGAATCTACCCATGGTCAGTTTCTCTGTTACCCTTGCATATTTTTTTGTGACTGTCCTCCGTTTTTATCTGACACATGACTAAAGCTAAAAGAAAAGTTCTGACACATTAACATTTCCACCTCTGGGATTGGTCTAAATTGAATCAAAACGTTCAGATGTGAAATCTTGAACAAATGCTGCAGATACCTTTGTCTCCATACAGGTGGGAATTCATTCAATGTTGCTTCAAATAAACCTACTGTACCTCAATCAAATAATATGCTTTCGAATAGCAATCAGTTGTATTTTACAGTTTTGAAGTTACTTTCACAACACATTTTTTTGAGTGCTTGTTGATTCAGGGAAGACTTTTGTGGAGGTTTTTCATTATCTCTTTTCTTTATATGCATCTGCTTATGTATACATCAGGACATTTCTTTGTGTGAAATGTTAGATTATAAAATATTTATCCAACTACTGCTGCTTTATGTTATCATTGAATTTAAGAAGAGGTCATATTGTGACATTTCTCTTTTTATTTCTTTGTTTTTTGGTTTGTTTTAATAGTATTAAAGCTTTTTGCATCTCTGTAAAGAAAATTGAATTATCTCTTTGTGTGAAATGTGCTACACAAGGATGCCCTACATTTCCTTGCTGTTTTAAGGCCATCTGATAGTCAGGTAATTATGCATTTCTTTATCTACTCTCCTTTCTCTGTTTGAAGTCACGATATGTCCATTTCCTCTGATACAGGTTATCCATCTTACTGGTTACCTTTTTAGTTACAGTATGTGGTTCAGCTAGCTCAACTGGCTCTCCATTTAAGAGGGTGATTCACTACCACAAACGGGATCTGATAAATGAGCAAGATTTCTAAAGCATGGCTGGCTTGTGGGACACTTGAAGCATCTTTCGGGTACCAGCAGTCTAAGCGAACTTCAGCCTGGCTGTTGTGGAGGAAATAAATCTGTCCTGGAAGAATTTTGGTAAGGTGATGGAGAAGAACTATTGATTGGTCACAAAGAGATTCTGGCAAACCTTCCAGCACCTTGGGAGGGGGAAGAAGTTTTCTGCTGGCACTGTATGCGTTGTTGGTGGGAAGCTCTTGACTTCAACTAGGGACATTGGTGGGCAGTGGAAGGAATACTTCAAGGATCTCCTCAGCCCTACTGATAAGTCTTCTTTTGAGGAAGTAGAGGCTGGGGACTCTGTGGAGAAGACACCGAGGTAGTCGAAAAGCTCCTCAGTGGCAAAGCATTGGGGTGGGTGAAGTTCACCCAAGTAGGCTTCTTTAAGTTTCTGGATGCTTGGATGCTATGGAACTATCTTTGCAGACCCGTCTGCAGGATCATGTAGTGGTTGGGGACTGTAGAACTGAATTGACAGACTAGAGTGGTGTATTCCAACTATAGGAACACTACCAATTCTCCATGGAAAAGTACTGAAGAGGAGAGTTTGGCCAGTAGTCAAACTTCAGGTTTAGAAAGAACAATGCCGCTTCCATCCTGGTTGCAAACAGTGGACCAGCTCTAGAGGAAAAGAAAGTATGTTCATCTAGTCCACAAGTGTTCTCTATATTTGGAGAGGACATTTGATCGCATTCTCCATGGTATCCTGTGAAGGGTGCTCTGTGAGTACAGGGTCCAGGGAGCCTTACTGATGGCCATCCAGTCCCTGTGTATTGTGTATGTTGGACTCCAGCAGGGCTGACTTTTAAACATTGTTTTTAGTCATTGTTTTTAGTTTTTATTAATAGAATTTCCAGGAACAGCCAGGGACCAAAGAGGACCTGATATGGGAACCAAAGGTTTTCATCTCTGCTTTTTGCAGATGATGTTTTCCTGTTAGCGTCATCAAACAAAGTTTCACCGGGTGCACTTGGGCGGTTCATGGCCAAGTGTGAAGCAGCTTTGATGAAGTCTGTCAGGAGACTGAGCTCTGTCTCCCTCTTTGGTAACCGGCGGGAGCCATCTGCCGAATACTGACACCACATCTCCCAGTTTCCCCAACGCACAAATGCCAGATACCGCACCCCTGACGCTTGTCTATAATCATCCACAGGACACATAAGCAGCACACATAGCCTGGCTCGGTGCGAAATATTGCTTATGCCATTCAGCCTGCATACCAAGCGTTTTATCCTGATCTGATCACCTGTTTACCTGACCCTGCTTTGTATTTGACTCTGCCTCTTTGCCGCCTGCCCCGACCTTTGTCTGGACTCTGACCCTGATTTAGCTTTTTGGACTTTAAGCTAAGTTTTGCTACTGTCTGCCTGTCTGAGTCAAATAAAACCTGCTGCACGTGGAACCAGCCGTCTGCCTGTTTGTGACAGTTTTATCTGTGGGGCTGTCAAATAAATTGTCGCTTTGCTCACTTCTTTGAGAGCAAATATATAATGTAAATGAAAAAAAAAAATACTGTTCAAGCTTAAAGAAGCATTTAAGCAAAATAAGTAAAACTAAAGCTGAATGAATGCAGAAACTGCATGTTACAAACTCAGTTAAACATACTCTATTTTATATAGTAATACTCATGTTTCGGTAAAACAATTCAAATGAGACATAAAATCTAAAATTGTGGGTTTTTTGCCCACTACAAGTATTTAGGGCCTTCAGTACTTGATATTTATAGCAGCTGGATAGCTCAGTTGGCTGCATGCAGGATTGGTGCATGGGTAACCAGGTTTCGTTTCACAGGGGGCGCAATTAGATTATTCCAGTGTGGGTCCCTAGGTTGGACCAATCATGCTGCTGCCTACCTATGTAACCACAAGGGGGCCCGGGTCTGGGTCTCCCTGTGCCAGTCTTCAGCCCGGATAAAAATATAGTTGGTTCCTCTGTCGACGATTCACAACTGATGCCAAATAGACCTTTGGACCTCCCCTGTCTTTTTTTTCTCAGCAGTGTCCAGAACAAAAGTCTATAAAAGGACCATAAACCAGATTATAGAACTACAACGTCAAGACTAGTTCAGCCACTTGGTGCTTCTGGACTTGCCCCTCCCTCAGACCTGGGTCTTCCATCTTCCACGTAAGATGTTGCCCCTGCTGATCACGTCCAGGGAGGGACATTGTGATTTTTATCATTCCATTAACACTTGTGATTTGCACCTTTTCTGGCCTGTTAACTAGTACCAGTTTGCCTTGGGAGCCCTTGTAGCCCGGATATAGGCAATTGCCACTAACATCAAAAGTCCTGGGTTCATTGGGCACAGTAACCCTCCACGTCAATTAGGTAGTGATTCAGGAAGATAAAAAAAAACAAAAAAAAACATTTTGTCTTTCAAAACGAACAGGAGCAAGTGTCCTGTATATGATTGATTTGTTTAAACTTAGAAAAGTAATGTGTGCTATTAATTACTGCATGTAGCTGACAGGTTGACATTTTGCAACCTCAAAAGACAACACTCAGGTGGAATAAGTCAAAACGCTTATTATGAGCAGCGAAGTTCAACCAAAGTTTTAAAAAACACAAAACTAATGAAATCTCTAAGGATTCTCCTGACCAGTGGGGTTACAGATTGAACTAAATATAGAAAATAAACCTAAAAGAAAGCCAACCACGAAGTCTGAGTTGGTATCAGCTTGACAAGTTTACTCTTCGGTTGTAATCTGAAGATCCCTTTTTGATCCACTGCAGCTCTCCCAAAGAGATATGAGATAAGACATGATGAACCTGTAAGCTACAGGCTGGCTCTCGGGGTCTTTCAGGTTCATCTTATGTAATAACTCAGTCTTCCCAAAAAAAAAAATAAAAAATCCTGTTGTAAGATTACTCTGTGATTAACAGTAGAAGGGATTATACCCCCCCCC
>BSAI01000105.1:3920865-3963864 GCA_036245035.1 Adrianichthys oophorus
CCCCCCCAACACACACACACACACTAGCAAACAGGTACAAGTGGTGGAAACTGAGACAGAACCACCTTGTCAGGTTCACTTAGGCACAACCTCCTCATGGGCAGAATCTGGACAGGTATGTAATTGTTCAATGAAAAATTGTATGTCAGATGGATGGAGAGGAATCTGGCTACAGATGTCAAAATGGCCTCAGACATCATCACCTGAAAGCAGAAATTACAGAACTTTAGGCAGAAGTGAAAGTGTTTATTTTTCCTGTTTGAATATTTGATTTAATGTTCAGAAATGAAGATTAAGGCAGTCTTTGTAATACGGCCTTTCCACTAACATTTACAACATTTTTAAACCCCATTGGGTCAAATTGTCTTCTTTTTTCTTGTCTTTTCTTTTTAATTAGTGCATGTTTTGTTCTGTAAGTTTGAAACAGAAATCAATCATATTCGAGCACTTTTAATGCAGATTAGCTCTTTCTGGAGGTTTAGTTTTGTAGAATTATAAGTCTTACAGTCTTGAAACGGCAAACATAGGATGTACAAATAATAACAGAAATATACAGGAGTAGCAGGAAATAAAACAGCATCAAAAATGAGGGCATATTGTAATAACTTTAAACCTTTCAAAATTGACTTTTAAAACATTTTCCAAATTATGACACCTATTATTAAAGATTAAAAGTGTGTATAAAGGCAAACTGTTATGGTCACCAGTACAAAATAAAGTTTTACAATAAACTTAAAATGGGGGCTTTCATTTTTTATTACTTTCAAAATTAACATTTACTGAAGTGTTCAGAATTGCAAAAAAAAAAAAAAAAAAGTTTGTTAAAGCTTAAAACAAAAAGAAAAAAAACTGTAGCTGTTAGGGTCACTTGGAAAAATAAAAAACATTTTTGAGCAATGATATTCGGGAAATTGCAGTTTTGGCTGATGATTTAGGCAGGTCCTCTTGGATAGATGACACAATGGCTGTCTGGGTCAGTTTGAAATAATTTATTAAGTGCAACTACCCAAAAAGAGTAAGCAAAATTGTTTCTGCAGCATCACATACATCAATTTTCCCCATGTACTTCATTTTATGTGTGTTAAACGGTTTGTTGGAGTCCATCCCAACATGCAATGAATAAAAGTTGCAGTATATGATGTGAGACTTTGGTGTGTAAGGAGGAGTTAAAGGGAAAAGCATGTGTACTTGGGAAAAACAAGCAAACTTCTACAAAATGGTCTGCATTGGATTTCAAACAAGCAGTTCTTCTGTGTAGTGAATGTGCTAATCACAACCTGCCACCTAAAATAGCTGTAGGACAAGGTATTCTTTGTTTTGTGCAGGCACTAATTAGAAAAAGTCTTTACTTACTAAAAATCAAACTTTAAATTAAAAAATATATAAATTTTCCTTGAATTGTGATAAATGGAGGAGGGGAAATATTTTAGATGGCTTGCCTTTTAATGATCTTGATACCCACTTAGCCAAAAAACAAATATATGTAAGGTGTTTTAGATTGTATTTTTTAAATAATTTAATACTCTGTAATACTCCTTTTTGAAATTCTCCTTTGGTGTTTTAACATTTGACACAAGATAAAGCTTTGATACACCCGAAGACATGCCTAAAGATAGGGATTAAAGAGAATTTTATGGTAACTGACTGTACTGTCCCCTGCGACAGACTGGCGACCAGTCCAGGGGTGTACTCTGCCTTCGCCCATGAGTAGCCGGGTTAGGCTCCGGCAACCCCGTGACCCCAAAAGGGATAAAGCGGATTGGAAAATGAATGAATGAATGAATGAACTGTACTGTAGTTTTTTTAAGGACAGCTTCACTTCAAAGTCAATATTTTCTATCAGTTTTACTCATTTGTTCACAAATCCTTTTATTTAAGTAGCTGTCCAAATCTACATTTCCATTTTTAAGTCTCTGAAAAAAACAGCGTGCATTGATGCTCAAAAGATCAGCAGAAATAGACCACAATACATTCTGTTTGAGCAATTTTGGTGAAAAAAAAAAAAAAGTTTTTTTCACAAAAAAAAAAGTTGTTTTTTTTTAATAACACTCTTTTTTTATAACGCATCCAAGTTTTCTTAATCAGAACACAGTGGATTAATTTCAATTTTTATATTTATTAGACTTTTACTTTGGAAAATCAGTGACGCCACACTTGACTTTTTTTTTTTGAAGAAGAAGAAGTGAACAAGTTGGTTTGCTCTTACAGGTCTGTTCTAACAACCAACTCCCCCAGAAAAAGAAAAAAACGTATTTTTGTTTAGAAATGGATGTTAATTGAGGAATATATATTTGTTTGTTTGTGGTAAACTTGTTCGAGGTAAAATAAATTTGAATGTTTTTGTTTGTCAAGAATTGTTGTTCAGGTTTGAAATTGATTAGTAACTGTATTGTTTTGGTGAAGGGGTGGAGCCAACCACCTATAAAAAAGACCCTTAATTCAAGATGAAGGACCCTACCGGCTCATGTAGGAATAGCAGGAAAGGATTCTGCTGATAGAAATACAAAATTAGCTTCTAAAAAGCTGCACGTTGATATAAATGTGAAACTCAGTTAATCAGAATTAAGTTTTAATTCAAGGAAAAAGTAATACAGATGTGGCAAAACATATGGGCTGAAGAAAAGAAGGGAAGGTGGTTGTTTGGGAAACAGAGGACAGCCGGGAATGTGGTGTATATACTGTAGGTAGGAGCAGTAGATCAGAAGATCATGACATTTTCAGACTTCAGTTAGGACATACTTTTCGAAAACCAGCAGCTTTTCAAGAAATGGGAACATGCGAGTGGGAATTCTGTGGTGATACAGAGACTATAGAGCATTATGACATGTCACAAGTTTGCAGGACAACGGAAAAATATTCAAAGAAAAAAATAAACTCTCTAATGATAAGCTGGAATATTCAAAGGGTGCTCAGTAGCAGAAATGCTCATTAATTTTTCAAAATTTTATCAAGGAAACCAAGTTGTTATGGGGAATCTTGGCAGCACTAATGGAGGGCAAAGAAAGATTTATGGTGGGACATCCTTATCCACACCAGACTTGGTGGTGGTGGTGTCGGTAATACACCAATGAGCTATTTGCCAACTGCCAATAAACCACAGAAAGAAGATGGAGGACCCTTTTTTGTTGCACGGCTTCCATGGTGCTGCAACGTAGGCTGTGTCCTTGTGATATTGTTCCCAACTGATTCGTTTTGTCATGTTTTCTGAAAAAAATCAATAAAAGAAGAGAACCTTGACTTGTTTTTTAGAGGTAAAAGCGACCTCAAAATAAGTAAGGGCCAAGGCATCTGTCACTATAACACAACTAACAAAAAAAGAATTAATTAAATCAAATTACATTGACGGGAATTTATCCTTTTGGTGACATTTAGTTACAAAAGCATCTCGATCGATGAACTGCAGATGCAATGGCTTGACCTACTGTGGCATTAGACAAGCCAATTGGTCAAACTTGCCTATATGCTTCTAAAATAACTCCATAAGCACCTTTCTGTGGGAGCCAGCCTTAAAAAAAATTATTTTGCTCAAACCTTTATGAATTCAAGTAATCTCCTTCTTAATTATCCTTAGGGTCGGTGATGGTTAACTAGGTAATAGTTTGTATACCTAAACAATTTCACTTTTAACTATAATTCCTAGTTGAATTCGGAAAATGTTTTTCCACAAATAGATTCATTTTAAATAGAAAACATATCTTTTTTGCTGAAGCAAATGAAAACAATTAAATCTGACAAACAAAACTTGTCTTAATTAGTGCATGTACTACAAAATAGTTAGCTGAAAAAAATTGTAATTCAGAATTAAAGAAAAAAAGTGATGAATCCATTAGATTAACATGCCCTGAGCTCTAGTGTAAGGCAATGAAACGTGCACAATACATGACTCCAAAACAGCTTGCCATGTATTGCAGTAAATACTCCACATATCAGAAATGTTAGGCAAAAACTAGCAGTAGCAGGGCTCACCAGGAGGCACAGACATGTTTATCAGCAACCACAACTATTTGAGGGATGAAACCAGGATGTATATTTACAACTAACATTAAGTGAACAGCTAATGTTGGCCTTAAAATAGCAAGATGGCAAAAAAAAAAGGTGAAAATCTGTCAAATGCAGGAAGCCGAACAAAGATGTGACATGAAAATCAATGAGCATAACATTGGGATTACTTCTAGAGGACAATAAAAGGCAATAACAAAATGCTTGTATGAAGAAAAGGAATCTTTATGGAATAGGGACACAAGATCTGGGAGATGGGTTGAAAGGATTTGCGGAGAAAACATTGAATGAGCGTGATTGATGCTCTGCAGTGGATGATGAGGTGATTGAAAGCGAAAGTAGGTTGGCCTGATTGTCCCATCCAGTCTGGTTTGTTGTAAATCTGTTAAGTCGTGTATTTTGTCTGCAAGCCACAGTGGCAAATCACAATTTGTTTATTGTTCCATGAAGGCGATTGGGATTGTAATTCTGCTCTGATGTATGACAGTGAGAACACAGACAGCAGACACAGAATGAGGGAGGTAGAAGTCGTAAAGCTCATCATTGGTGTGAGTAACGCCAGCTGGGTCTGAGAAATGGATGATCAGAAATGGGCATGGCATTACAAAGCACACAGAGTGAATTACAATGAAGTCATGGTACAAGGAGAAGTGAATAAATGAGATGGCTCAAGCGATGAATGTGTGGCTGAGAAGAATGACAAATTGAGGGACAATGAAGTGGAGGAAGAATAGGACTATAACAACAGCAGTGTCCTCACAAACCAGTTGGGGAGACTCTAAAAATATACAACAATTATAATATGAATGAAATAAAACTGAATCCTCACATCCTCAAGAATGTAAATCAAATAAAAAGACGAAGAACAGAAATCCAATAAATTGTAAAGGTCATCATAGATTTATTACAATATGTTCTGATTCTATAATTCATTCTAACCTTATGGGCATGCAGCGGTTGAATGGGAGATAGGGGAAGTGGTTGATTTCTCAACATTTGATACAATAAAAGCAGCAGAAGGATAATTTACATCTGGAACTAACACTTGGCTGAGAAGCATGCGAGTATCACTCTCTGGAGTTCAATGACAAGCATTAGATTAAGTTGCGTAAAGCACACCGCCACACCACAGCATCTTAGTAGTCGGATTGGCACTTCTGCGGCTGGCAGATGTAGAATGAATATTACCTGCCTAACCTAATTTTTCAGCGGTTACATTTGGAGGCTGGATAACATGTGGAGCAGTTTCTCCAAGTTTGCGTTGAAAGCCTTTATTTCCCCCCTCTGAAACAATACAAAATATTCAGCATAATATGTCAAATGGAATGCTTTAACTTTGCGAGAGGGGCTTTGGATGGGTACCTTCTTAATTCAGCTTGATTGTGACCATGTGCAAAAACCATGGTGCATAAAAACACAATTGGATGAGGTGGGCCCGGTATGAACACCGTCCTAAAACAGGGGGTGTTAAACTCAAGTCCTCCCGCTGGTTTTCCAGAAATCCTGCCTTATTTGCTGCTGATTACCTGTATCAGGTGTGTTTAGCCAATAAGGAGCTCAATGGCAGGTTGGTTGGAAAACATGTAGGGCGCATGCCCTGGAGGCCTGGAGTTTAACACCCCTCTCCTAAAGTCTTTTAAAAAGCCCTCCAAAGAAAACATTTGTATTTTTAAATCCCTCTAAAGCCATATGTTTGCAAACTAGAGCACAATGCATAAAATAATGACACCTTTCCCTCCAAAGGCCTCATGATATAGATTGTCACTGAAGCCCTTGAATTTTTCTAATGTCTGTTACATAAACTCACCAGCCACTTTATTAGCCCATCTGTAGGAGCCCATCTGCCTCAAGGTTGGGCATGTGCATTCAGAGATGCTCTTCCGCAGACCTCGGTTGTAACCAGTGGTTATTAGAGTTACTGTTGCCTTTTTAACAGCTGGAACCAGTCTGGTGATTCTCCTCTGACCTCTGGCATCAACAGACATGGTCCTCATATGTAGAATAACATACCTGTTGATTTGTCAGTTTCTGCATCTGTGGACATTTTAAAATGTTTATTAATTTAGTATTTGCATAACTCATGTAATCAACATATTTATTTCTTTAGCTTTTTAAGTCTTTATGGTAGGTTTCAAGCATTTAAGTGTGGTTTATCATTTGTATATTTTTACCGTTTCTACTTTTTGATCTATACAGTGCCCCCCTCAAAGTATTAGCTACATAATTTCCTTTCCCTTTATGTTCTTTTTTTGATTGTTGCTTTTGATCTTTTGTGTTGTATGACTTTCTTAGTCAGGTTCTTAGTTCGATCTGATTCACTGATCTAAAATGGATTCAGGACATCTTTAGCCAAAACCAGTCTGACTCAGACATAAATTCCTGGTACTGAACAGTGCACGTAAAGTTTTCCAGATTCCTTGTATTTCTTGTAAGATCATCAAGTGTAGATTAAATATGTGTACAAACAAACAAGTAAACAAGAATTAATGACAAATCCATCACATTTTAGTTTGATAAAGTTCAGCCCACTGTTTTATTTCCACAAAGAACAAATTCAAATGTGACATCATTAGAACATCCTACCACACTGTATGGTCATGTCTTTGCTAAATTCAGTTTCCACACCTCGGACCTATGATGGATTGATCATATTTTGCTGGCATCATGGGTGTTGATCGCTATGATGGTACTGGTCACTTTTAGGTTACAGTAAAATAAACCTACCATGCCTCAACTGAAAGGAAATTTTCCAATGTCGTTTATATATTAATTCATTCCATTTTGAAACGATTTTATGATTTGTTTTTGATTTGAATAATGACTTGCCTAGGACAGATCGATCTGGTTTTATAAATTGATTTATCGATTCATTAATTACTCATGACACCCTTTTTTTTAGCCTATGTTTATATTTGTCTTTAAGCTCATTGTGTTCAACAGCATGTTGATGAATGGTGCTCTACAAATTGATTGACATAAAAATATGCTGTTGAACCTCCAACACTTCCAGTGCATTCTCAAATCCTGAATGTAACAAATTTGTCATTTGTTTATGTTTTCTTTCCCTTCCATGTTCATTTTAAAGACGCTTACACACCAAATGCGATTGGCGCTGCAGAGGTGTTCAGTTTCAATGTATAGTCAATGGTTTCGACTCAAATTGAGGTTCTGCGGCGCGAAAGTCTGGAAACAGTGCGAATTCAGCAGCGGGCGCGGCGAGCCAGAGTAAAATGCAAACTTTGGGGAGGTTGCCACGTCGGTGTAAGCTAATTAGGGACCCAACTTTGGGCACGGGATGGTTTCAGTAACAGCGGGTAGAATACACATCCAATATGGTGGATCGGAACTCCTGAACTTCCATTCATTATCTCAACCTGATGCACTCCTTTCAGAACAGCGGGGTTTCCTGAACTCTCTACTGTTGGGCAACAGTCGGCTTCAAACACAGTCAGAGAGAGACGGAAACATCGCGGAAGCGGCCGTCATCCAGAAACAGCAGGACTAAGGCTCACTATATCCAGAGAACCTCTAAATCAGGGGTGCTCATACTTTTTTGGCATGCGAGCTACTTAAAACGCATAAAGTAATGTGAAGTTTTCATTTTAAGTGCTCAAACATACAACCAACATGCTGTTACAAAAGAAACACATGATTCCTGTTCAAAAACTCTGAAAAATCCATGGATGAACAAATCATTTCATGACAACCTGAGCAAGCCCTTCATGGAACATTTTGTGGGTAGCTGTCTTTATAAAATGACAAACCCACTGTTTGGTCAGCTACCTTCTTGGTGAATGTGGTTAGTCCACATGCATTTTAAATCTTGTTATTGAAAGAACCGCGGGTTCGAATCCCGTTCACGGCTTTTGTAGTTCGTTAAATCTTTTTTCCGCTAAATTACTGAACACACATTACCATAAATATTCATGAAAAGCATCAGGATAATTCATTGGATTTAAAATGTCATTGGAATGTATTTTCTTATAGCCTTGAGTTTTTTTAGTAATACATAGTTAACACAAATAAATGTAGTCCATGAAACCTTTAGTTTAAAATTTCTTGTTGGTTTTGAAAAGATGTTAATAGAAATGAATTTGAAAAACTATGTATTCTTTATGCTCAATGAAATGCAAATATTTAAAACTAAAACACAGCAATACTGAGGTTAGAACCATGTTACATCTGGAGTGGTAGTCGCCACAAGCGCAGGTTCATTTAATGGAGTGTTTGCTATTTGATGACTGAATTTGACTTTTTTTGTTGGGTAGATGGTTTATATATTAGTTAATTTATTTTGGATTGCCCGCGATCTACATGGAGACGTGATCACGTGATCATATTTTGGCGAGCTCTTCGAAAAAGAAAAAAAAATTGATCTCTAAACATCATCCGTGTCTTCCATGTATATAAAATACAAACTCATTTAGTGATCAAAAATATTAGCTGGAAGCTCCTCCACATGACAGGGCTTCATGTCATGTTCCTGATTCCTTAAAAAGACGATGTGACCAAAATGCCGTTTTAGACATTCAGAAAGTTCTTAAAGTGACATACAATCAAAATTTTGAAATAAAAGCCAAAAAATTTTGCCTCTACGCAAATTCCTCTGTCTGCAGGTAAGAATGCAGACAATTCCACCGAGCTTTCTAGACTATAACAATAAATATGATTAATTTTAGAAAGCATTTTCATTGCCTCATATAGTAGATACACAATGTGTACTAATATTTTTTTGTGGTCAGGACATTTGAACCATTGATTGTTTTTTTTTTTAAATGAGGTGGACTTTTGCTGCAGGCATTCTTCCTAAACTTCAGGTTTTTGTGAGAAAATATGCCTGGTTCAAAAACATCAATCGTCCTGCCTTTGAAAGCTCATCTGCTATTCAGTGTCTGCATTTCTGAAGTTTTCCGTAAATCACACTTGAAAGAGTACATGATCAAGCAGATCAAAGTGTTTCCATTCATTCACTCCAAAAGTTATGCAGTGCTTTGGGTAGTGGTGGGTGAACAATGAGGACCAGGCCTTGTTGTCTTGACTCACGTTTTTATTCTTCCTGCACAATTCTCTTCTTATGTCTACTGGAAGATATGGGGGAAGCTCTACAGCAAATTGGCCCAGAATCTTCTTTTACATTTTTTTTTCCAATGTTCCCTTTTTATCTACATCAGAAAAAAAATACAAAATGAAAAAAAAAAAACAACGAGACTTAATTGTGGAAAAAAAAATGTAAATGGGATTCTTTGGGTGATACAATCAAACAAATGTAGTATTTTGTGATTTTGACATGTCCTTAACACTTGGATGGTTTCTGATCATTTCACTCAGTTGAAATTCTCTCTGAGAATAAGACACGATGTGTGTGCCCATAATCCCTCCAGGGACCCCCGAATGAAGCAAAGGGCTTCCTTTGGATGCCTCTACCTGGTAAACCTCAGGCTAGAGTTACTCAGGAGGCATCCTTAACATGTACCAAAAACTAGAAGAGCACCAAAGGAGTCTCGGAAAGATTTCAACCCTTCTCAACTATTCTCAGATATTAAACCCTGCTGGCCCCGACATAAATCCTGATTGAGCTACCTGTACTTGCTTTTTGACAAATCTTAAAGCAAGAGTCAAAATGTTCACCAAAGGCTTTAATAAATGCAAAAGCTACTGTTTTACTTCTGATGTGCAAATTTATACATTTTATATTTTATTTTGAAAAATCAAATGTCTGCATTGCTCAGAACATTTTATCTTGGGTGGTTAGACCCGGTTACTTCCGCCTTCGACGAAATTATGTCAATTCATTCGCCATTTTTTTACAATATGGACGCAGCCAGCGTTTGTTCCAAGTTGTTGACATTTCTTTGGAAACCCTCACAAATCTGGAGTGAGCTTGTTGGAAGTCCACACTACAACCACTTGATAGTAGGGCTCAAGAGAAACTGTCAATCAAACATTTTGAATGTTCAATGTGAGACCACCTACTTTTACGGAGGTATCTGATTGGCCAGGTTATAACTTGAATGACGTACACTACAGAAAAAAAAAACATAATGAAAAGAATGTCAAGAGGTATCAGGGCAAAAATAGTGACTGAGTTATAGCTGTTTATTTCTTGGTAGAAGACTAGAGGAATTTGGCCTCTTGGAGACAGCAGGTACTTCCTGTTTGGAACATGGGGGGGGGCACTCAGTCTAGTTCTTACGTAAAGTCAAAATTGCAATAATAGTTTTTTTTTTCTTTATCTTTGAGTATGTTCCTTCAGTTTTGGTTAGCTAGCTAACTGATGCACCTAGCATAGTGCAATTGCAGTTAAGAAGCGGCCATTTTATGCTGTTTTGATTATGAAGTGCTACTGTTTTAGGACACATTATTTGCTTTTACAGGTGTCAAAGATCCAACTCTACTGAGTGTTCTAAGTTTTTTACTATAGGGTGTGTGTGTATTTGCATCCGTTACACGAGGTAGATAATTTTATGCAAGTAAACCTCAAAAGAAAATACATTTCTTTTTTTCTTTTAAAGTTTGTTAGACAACAAAATGCAGACAAAGGAAAATGCAAAAAAGAGATAAATTTATCTTGAATATCATCTGCAGTGTTTAATCACCCAGGGTACAGAGACTAATGTGGTTATAGGAATCATTTTCTTGAGCTGCTGGAGCTCCACATACTGACACAACTTTCTTCTTTCCAGCCCCAAAACCATTCCCAGGGGAGAGCAGGTATTTTTTGAAACTCTTCCGTTCCTTTTTTTCTTTTTTGACTTACTGGGTTCTATAATGTTGTGCCAACGACTACAAAGGAAACTGCACTCAGTTGCAGTTGACTCATGTAAACCATCCTACAGTCACACAAAGTGCAGGCTTTCTGCCAGCTTGTCGATAATTCCATGTGGTTGAGGGAGCATCTGTCTCCATGTTTCCAGTTTTTTTTTTTATTATACTTTAAAGCTGAGTAGACTTTAGTTTCTTCAACATATCACAGAAGTTAAATGCTGCAAACTTCACATTTCTAACTGCCCTGACCAGATGTGTGTAAGTTCACTGAAGAAATTGAATGACAGCATATTGAATTCCAGTCCAACAGCATTAAACAACAGAAATCCAAGCGGTTCTACTTTACTTGAGTGACTACCTACCTAATATTTGTGTTTACGAATTTTCTTGGGAGGGTAAAAACAGAGAGATGTCTTATGGTCAAGGTTTGAGATTTTAAAAAATAAGCAAAGAAAAGCCCACTTGGCAAA
Organism: Adrianichthys oophorus; assembly: GCA_036245035.1. Classification (NCBI taxonomy): domain Eukaryota; kingdom Metazoa; phylum Chordata; class Actinopteri; order Beloniformes; family Adrianichthyidae; genus Adrianichthys; species Adrianichthys oophorus. Next base: position 3,932,100 of record BSAI01000105.1, read on the forward strand.
ATAATGGATAGACCAATGTAATAAACATTTTGTGTTTTTAAATGATTAAAAACGAATTTATTGGATGACTTCAGTTTATGCTCCAACTTTTATTACCAGAGTAATGGACTTTACTGATGTTAGAAAACATGCCGTACCACAAGGAATATTTTTATGTAAAAAAAAGACATATTTATGGAAAAATGTTGACTCAACCAGGCATTTTTTTTGTAGAAGTTAGGTGTATTTTATATGTATGAGAGAAGGAAAGAAGAGAAAACTTGATTTAGCTTTTGCATTTATGCAGGTTCTGTATCGACTTTTGGTCAATCAGAATCTACCAGGATTGCAATATTTCAGTGTTACAATAGGCGAGTGACCACAGCAAGGAAAGAAGATAAATGAGAACAAGCAGAGTGTGAGTGAAAATGATGAGGAGACAGAATCTGGAGTCAGTCAAAAAATAAATGATGGACAGAGGCGGAGGAGAGGAACGAATGTGGCAGAGAAGTGTGAGCTGAATGCCTTTAAGAGACAATTTATAACTGCAGCTCTAGTAGTGCTGTTGTTAGCAGTGTGACTCCACACCAGCACACAGTGGCACACATGCTTGGGTTATAAGTGTGGACTTGCATATTTGCTACAGTGTAAAATCATATGCATTTGCTTGTTAGGGATCAGTCTTTATTAAAAAGTAAGTCAGGTGGTCATCTCACAGTGTTTGGGCTTTGGTTTCGGCATTCTGTGCATGGTGGAATAGGTGTAATACAAAAGACTGGCACATTATAAAGAGTGTTTGATAAAAATACTGAGTGTTATGCTGACTTGAACAAAGACTTATCAACCCCAGACATTAAGCTATGTACACACCGGCCTCGGCAACTGGCAACCAAGATACCCATAAGCGCTTACATAGACTTTTCATTGGAAGCAGTTGTTCAAACGCACGTTTCTGAGGCCAGTGTGAATGTAGCATCAAAAAAAGCAGGGAACAAAATGATTACTGTCTTACAAGAAAAGCTCAACAGAAACAACAGCCAATTTTAACTTTTTTTTAACTGATAACCACCTCACATAGGCCTTTGCAATATGGTGCGACTGGTTTGGAGAGGATGGAGATAAGAGCCTCTCATCTCCCAGCTGTCATCTTCAGAGTTTATTTCAGTCGTCTCTCTGTGAGGATTTTTCCTCTCCAGGCTTTTTCCCACTGCAGTCAGGAACCTGGTGTGGCATGTGCATGCAGGGGCCCCATGAAAAGAATTTTTACAGGGCGCCAAACACAGCGGCACATTTTTATGCTGTGTTACATATAATTACGCATTATGATAGCAAGTTTCACTATCATTATTATCTTTGTGATAAAATAACATGACAACTGACATGACTTTCTCTTTGATTCTCACTGAACATTTTTCTATTTCATTTTTGGAAATGGCTTTTTATTCAAACTGGTAAAATAGTTAATGATTTATTTCATTATTTTTCATTAATAATTCTTATGACAGATTCATATTTGTTTTGTTTTGAAATTGTGGTAAAAAGTTATATTATTTTTTTGAACACACACACAGTTGCTCACCTCCTTCCTGGTGTGGGAGGAACTCTGAGGCTGGTTCAGGTTCAGTTGGAGGCTGACAGACTGATGCTGCAGCTGCTGTTTCTGTTGATGTTGGGTCACTTGACTCTGTTCAGAATTTTCCAAAAAATAATCACACTCCTGATCTCTGTATTTTTTTATGAACACAAAGCTTTCTTTAAAGCTTCGTCTTTGAGGAAGTATTAAATATGAATTAGCAGTCGGGGGTAATGGATTACAAAGTAACGAATTCATGTAATTTAATTACTTTTGTCAGAAACAAAGTAAAGTCACAAATTACAGTTCAAATTTTGGTAATTAATTACAATTACTGCATTATAGAAACCCTCAATACTTGGTTACTTCGGTTTTGTTGGCTCTGATATTTTCTCTTGGTAAAATAAAACGAAATGGAGATTAATAAAAAAAAAAAAACGTAGCAACTGGCGCATATGCTCACTCAAGTGCGCGCATAGTTGGGGATCGGTCAAAGTACAGACATGCCCTCATTACTGCAGTCACAATGCTTTTCAAACTGGCTCAAACATGAGACGAAAAGAGACGCTGCAAGGAGACCCGCTTACTTACTTTTTAGAAGTAACTTACCCAACATTGTTGACCAAAATGAGCTGTTTATTTTTTTGTGAGTCAATCCAGACAGCATTATTGGACACAAAGTCTGTGGATGACATGCTGAACACTCACATTGTGGGTGTGGTCCACTTTGTTGTTTACAGCCTTTTTTTTAAAGATATATTTTTTTAATGATATTTGATAAAAAATGTTATTAAAGCGGAACTGCATTTAATAAATAAAAAAAACACATTTTTTTTAAATGAATGCAATATACTTCCATAAAGATTAAAACTAGTGTAAGCAATAAAATAATTACTTCAAAGTTTTGTTTTGTTTTTTTTTATGTCGTGCATTGAAAAAACATGCACATATTGAAAAATGTGCAACGTTTTGCCTTATTGTGTGTTTTTAACAGATCGGTGTGTTGGAGTTGTGAGTCTCAGTCATTTCAAAGAGTAACAATGACATGGAGCTACAAGTGAGTTTGTGTTTGTGTTGGGTGAGGTCAGTATGAGCAAATGCTATTACCAGCACACCTGGTAATAGCGTAAGTGCGGAAATTCTATGCAGCCTCTGAATGCGCATCCTGCTGCGGCAAATGCTACTGTGAAATCTGCGCAATAAAGTCAAAATTAAATGTTTGAACCAACTCTTGTGGTGGCCAAGTGGGGAGGGAGGGCAGACACCTAAAAGTCATGGTTGTGAGTCAGAGATGATGTCTCACCTGCCAAAGTGGCTAGTGAAATCGTTTTTCTACCCGTCAAATAAAAGTTTTCCCTACATTTGGCAGGTGGTAATAATGATCATAATAATGACAATGATATAATATTATATTCCATAATTTTCTACCACAAATCTACCTTTTTTTCTGAAATACTGGGTGACATATGTTCGATCCCTCCTTTTCCTCTATGAATTTCTTTTCCCATCCTTTTTGACATCCTGATTTTTGAGGCACACCTTCTCTCAGACACTCTGGCCCGGTCTGTCTCTTACAAAACCGCGTGACTGCGCCTCCAGCGGAAGTTCATTCCAGTCGGACTGAACCATTTTAAAATAAATATGCGGTGTGGAGGCAGGTCCAGCAGACGTTGATGTTTCCAAACACAGAAAAATGTTACATGACATTATAAATAAAATGTGTTATTATATATTGCTTAATGACTTACTGACATTATTTTTTTCTGTTTTATCACTGTGCACCCCCCAGAAGTCCAGGTATTCATGTGCTCTCATTGAACTTGATCATAAAGAAGAATTACTTTGTCTTAGTGTTGGCATTATTAATGAAGTTTTCAAATTACCACTCGTAACATATTTATTGCAAACAAGACTTTTTCTTCAAAGCCCTAAATATTAAAGGATACCTTGTCTGATTTTGGGTTGAAACACAGCCTCCAGCAGCTCTCTTTAAATTACAGGGAGTTCCATATCAGGTTCCTGAAATAAAGCACATTTTTGGGTGAAAGTGTTTTCAGCAAATCTTTTCTGTCACTGACTGTCAAAAAATGTCAAATTTATGTTTACATTGGGGGGCTCATTGAGTTTTGTTAAATTTTCTAAGAAAATCCAGAACATGTTATTGCATAAAATATCATCCTTGATTTGACAAGATGTTCAGGACTCATTAGCTCATAAAATACATTTATTTTTGGTGAGTTTATTTGGATATCTAGATTTAACATTTACATGCTCTCATTTGTGAGATTTCTTCAGTGAATGTTTCTTTGAGATCAGTTGTTGGCACCACCTTTGTCATCCCTCCTCGGATGTGCCAAACTTTGGGAGAGCATTTTCACTACTGTATGCCACCTCATAAGAGTAATGACACGGTGAGGCAGTTGTGGAGTGGAAATGACATCACCATAACCTTAATCCCTCAATGTCCATCATGTCCCGGTAACCAATGGGTGCAAAGCTCCACCCCCACGAAAAATAAGTCTCAATACCGAAAGCAAAAATTCAAAATTGAAACTTTCATTCATTCATTTTCCAAACCGCTTTTTCCCTTTCGGGGTCACAGGGTTGCCGGAGCCTAACCCGGCTACTCATAGGCGAAGGCTGGGGATACCCTGGACTGGTCGCCAGTCTGTCGCAGGGGCCAAAATTGAAACTGTGAACTGTAAAGCAAAGAGTGAAAATAAAAGTTGAAAGAACAAAACAGCTATTTTTTTACATTTTGTAAGAATTTTAGGTTTTTCGTTTTTTTTTTTTTTTTGGATTGACGTTTCAAAAATGCATTTTTTTTAAATATTTCTTTCAAGTCTACAATGTGTACCGTTTAAAACAGTTTTGAAATTTTCTTTTTTTTTCTAAATATACAATAAAGTTTTTTCTTTCTTTTAAGCTGATCATAATTTCTCCTCATAGTTTTTGCAGGTTTTTCATATTGACACATGGGTAGGAGCCCTCCACGTCAAAAATTGAAGCTTGGGGTGTACTCAACTCATTGTTTTTTGATGCGTTGGCTCATCAAATTTAATCAAAGCTCTCCAACCTCCAGGTCGCAAACCAGTACCGGTCCAGTACCAGATTACACCAGTACCCTAACTGTAACCAGGTACCCCAACTCTAACCATAGCCTGGTGCAGACCGGGCTAGGGTATCGACATTGGACGCGTCCTGAGGTTCGGTACCTCGTCCGACAAAATGACTGGACCCCTGATTTAATCGGCGCGTCAAAAAACGACGAATTGGGGCATCCAAAGCATCAAAGAGTGACGCAGAGGGCTCCTACCCATGCGTCAGTATGTGACGTCTCAGGAGTGAGAACGTGTTGGTCGGTCTGTCCAGAATGGTGTTAGCCACCCTAAAACCTACTGAGAACAGTTCTAAAGAGAGCATGGTTAATGCTTGGTAAAGAAAAACAAAATAACAGACTTTTTATTGTTACAACTCATTGCTGTAGTATACGATAATCTAGGAAGAAAAGGCTGACAAAAAAATGTAAATATCTGTACTGAAAACTGTATAAATAAAAAAAATCTAGATGTGACTTGAACACCTAAGCTGCTGCATCAGTTGTTGGGATTTAGATACAAACTGATTCAGAGTGTGGAACAAGTATTCTACAACATGAATGCTTTTTATTATTTATGACAGCAGAGTGTATTAGGCTGAGAGGAGTAAAGAGCAGCTGTGTGCTGGTGTGGAGGGACCTCTCATGGCGCACGGTAAAGCCCTGTTAGAAGACCACTGGAAGGGAACAAACATGACCTGTCACCAATGTGTGAATGAAAACTCACCTTAACTTCCTCGACAGATGGAGTGTCATTTGATTAGCTGGGTCTTTTCCATTGGATCTGTGTTATGTTTGACCTTTTTGATTACCATAGATCTTCTTTTCCACAGGAATCCTCAGTGGGTTCGTCTGGTTTTTTTCAAAAAAAGTGTTTATGTTTATTTAAAAAAAGGGTCAGGGGGCGTTTACTTATTTATTTGTTTTAAATCACAAATAAAGCCTTAAAAAAGAACAAGCAGTCAATACTGATTCATTATTCTTTGGTTATGATAACATGCCTTGAAAATCAGAGATCTGCTCTATGATGTATTTCTGTGTAAAGCTTCATTTGTGTTGCAGAATATTTCTTAATATTCAGCCCATGTTTTAAAGCTCTATTCCTAATTTATTAGTAATTTCCAATTATGATTATCTGTAGCTGTCAGTAAACTTAAATCAGCTTAAAAATCTGCAGAAGCAGAAATATTTATCAAGAAATTGCAGGAATTTTGGATTTATGACTTATCATTTTATAGAGATTCCACCTGATAGAATTCACACTAAATTTGATACTTAGCTAAAAAAAATTGTTTATTTCCTTATACTTGATTTTCTTCTTTTTTATGTTTATTATTTCCTACTGTGATCAATTTCCCCCATTTTTTTGGTTGATTTACTTTTTCTCTACTTTACTGTGTATTTCTATTTTGTTGGTTTTATAGGTATTCCAATTGTTAAAAACACATTTTCTGAAACCTTAAACCACTTTCCCCAAACACAATTTCCAAAAACACCGGCTAAATATACAAAATGCTTCACTCTGGTCAAAATCCCACTTTGAGGCCACAATGAAGAGACCCTGTTGTCAAAACTAGCAAACACAACACTACACAGCAAAACACTTGACACTGTTCACACAATGGTTTTTAAAGAATGGTAAACACCCCCTGATTTCTTTTTTTCTTTTTACTGTAAATCTAGGTTCACATTTATTTCACTTCACCATCTTATTGTATGGTGTGTTCACAATACATACCTTCATTTATCAAGTACAACATAAATTGCTGTAGACATCTGTCATTTGTGATCACCTTCAAAGGTCGCCAAATGGCTTGACTTTTGAAAATGCACAAAAGAGAAGTCTTGACAACATGTGCAACAAAGAGACTTTAAGTGCTTGATCTTTTAATGCAGCGGAGCACACCGGCACTCCTGGAAACCCTCACAAACAGGTCACCTCTACAAAATATTCTGAGAACACTTCATCTTATAATTTGCCCAAAAGAAACACACCTACACAAAGCTCTTGTGTGTTAAATCAGGTTGTCAGAAAAGTCAAATAAACTCACCGTTTCTCATACGCTTCTAGCACGTCTTCTTTTTTGAACCGATCACTGATACAACTTTCTTTGAACTGACTTACACAGGGTGAAGTGGAGTACAGAAATTTCCAGGCCAGCTGGCTGACATCGGAGGAGGAACAGTCCGTCTGCAGAGCCAAAATCAGAGGTGCCATAAATACACTTGAAAGTGCATCAAAGTTCCAGGAAAACAAACGCACGTTTGCCAAGATAAATGTGTGTGGGATGACTCGAGGTATAGTGCATTTATGCTAAGGACATCTCATATCTTGTTGTCTATTTAGTCGCGATGCCTTTAGGGCATCAAATGCATAACTTTTTTTTGTGACAAGCCTAAAAACTTGTGCTCCAAATGCCAAACTGAGGAGGGTCACCAACCCTTACTACAGCATGTGTGCATTGTTTTTTGAATGGAGTGTACCTCCGTGGGTGAACCTGTTAAGGTTATCATTGCCTGCAGGATGATTCTGTCCTGTCATTAGATCAGGTTGCAGCTGCTGCAAGTGTGTGAGTGACGTTTCATTAAATCATATGAAATGGGGCTTGGATCCTAGAGTCAATTTATTCTTGTGGTTTTTGTTGTCTTACTCTCACTGATGGCTGATACATTGGTGCCAACAAGGGCAGCAGGAAGATATTTTTAAGGTTATGATGAATATGTTGGTAAATATAGTATGAGGTCTGTTTGTACAGCTTCAGGCATACTGTAGTTCACTTCAGTTGTGTGGGCAGCAGCTGTCCATGATGACCATTGCTTTTTGTTCTTTTGATTTTCCTTGATAAACTCAAATCTATTCATTTCATTTAAAAACTACCAGTTCACACCTGAGGCTGTCTGAAAGCCCTACATAAAGCAAAAAAAACCACCAGACTGAGCTTTATCAATAACCTTTTTTTTTATATTCCAACCAATTTAAAACAGTCTAACTTGACCAGATTTTCCTAATTGTATATTTGTTTGCATCTTTTTTGTTGCCCTTTGCCAACTCCCTTTAAGAGTTGTTCTACTTCACAGCATCTAGAAACTTCTGTTGGTCTTCTCTAGGCATCTACTTCCAACCTCAGCATCCTTTTACCAACATAGTCATCGTCCTCTGTCTTGTTGTAGCTGACTTGGATTTCTCTCCTCTCCAAAGCAAACCTCCACCTCTACCTGTTCTCCCAACAGATCACAATGTCATCTGCAAACATCATGATTCACAGAGATTCAGTCTGTCCATCACCACAGAAACAAGGAACTCAGCACAGATCTTTTTTTACTGTAGTTTCCACAGCTGCACATTTCCCTTCTTCTTAAAAATGGACACCAGACCACTTCTTCATTCATCAGGCATTCTCCAACTTTCCTAGATCTTGCTAAACACTTCAGTCAGAAACTCTGCTGTCACCTCTACTAAACACTTCCAAACCTCCACAGGTATGCTGTCAGGATCAACTGTCTTTCCACTTTTCATCCTCTTCAGTGCCATCCTCAATTCATCTTTACTGATCTTTGCAACTTTGTGCTCCACAGCAGCCACCTCTTCTACTCTGTGCTTTCTAAATGTTTCCTTATTCATCACCTTTCAAAGAGTATCCCACTTATGGAACCTGTCAACACATTTTTTATCTCTGACCTTGATCACCCCAACCTGCTGTTCATTCTTCTATTTCTGTTTCTCTGCTTCATACCAACCTCTACAGATTTACTTCTTTGTATTCAATCTGTGATACAAATCATAAAAACCCCTTTGTTTGGCTTTTCCAACCCTGAATCCGCAATATCCCTTTACCTCTGTCTGTTGTCTTCTGCATACCTCTATTTTTTGGCCAACCTTTTCCTCTTAACACATTCCTAAAGGCCTTCATTCCATTTTGTCTTTCCATTCACACCCTAATAAAACAGCTTGGACCTAATCCTAAACTATGAGCCTCGCTCTCTTTCCATTTAGTAACACACTGGATGTCCACCTTTCTTTATTCCATCATATCTGCCAAATATCTAGTTCTTCCTGTCAAAGTCCCTACAAACTTTCTATTCTAACTTCTACACTCCTGCCTTTACTTTTCTGTCTCTATTTACAAAAACACCTTCCTCCTCTCCTTCTTTGACCAGCAGTAAGTTCCAATGGCACCCTGTAGGCCAACAGCACCGGTTACGACCAGTCCAACATCAAAGTTTTATTTGATTTGGCTTTGGTTTTATGTCAGATGCTCTTCCTGACACAACTCAGGCTTAGGACCAGAACACAAAAGCACTGGAGTATCCCCTCCCCTTTGTGGTTTCATTTGTTGTTTTTTTTTTGTGGGTCCGTTCATTTCATTGTGGTTGGATTTTATGCTTTTTATAATTAAAGACCACATGTGAAGGTCAAAAATTTAAAACAAAGGAACAAATCCTCCTTCTTCTGGCCAAACAAAAATGCCATCCACATGTTCACACCTATCCTGATCATCCTTGTTAAGCAGAAATGTCAACGGGATTCTAAAAAGACAACAGCATGCTGCATACCATTTATAAAATATGGACTTTTCATTTTAGAAGAACATAGCCTGACACCAATGTGCTAACATACAACTTGTTTAAAGTCCCACTCTGATCATCTTTTGATCTATTGGAAAATCATTCCCAGTGGTCTTTGAATTATGACTATGTCGTTTTTAGGGATAATCAAAGACCTATGTCGTTTTCTAGGACATAGTTTCTGCAGAGCAGCAAGATTTTAGTGGAAATTCACCTCTTAGTTGTAGAGGGGACCATTGGCGTAGAGCAAGCCCAACTTCCTGTCACCCATCTGTTTATACGCTGTCCCACTAGCCTATTGCCCCTCACAACCTCAACCTAACATTATCGATGCAACAAAAATGGCCAGCAATATTGGAGCATTTACATGTATGTATATATATATTAATTAAATTATCCCTAGATGTGAATGTGAGTGTGCATGGGTGTGTGATTGTGGCCCCTGCGAAAGACTGGCGACCAGTCCAGGGGTGTACCCTGCCTTCGCCCATGAGTAGCCGAGTTAGGCTCTGGCAACCCCGTGACCCCGAAAGGGAAAAAGCGGTTTGGAAAATGAATGAATATTCATAAAAAAGGATTTTTTTTGGAAATAAAAATGTGTGAAGTTGAAATGTTAACAACAAATTTAATGTACTGTATGTACCAGACTTTTACATTTTTTTTGTTGAATATGGTTTATCAAATTGACAAAACTTTATATGAATAATGCCACAATCCGCATAACCTGAAGAGGTCAATCCCTGAACAGCTCAATGGCTCAAGCTCTCAGCCCCTAGTAGATGATTACGGTGGCTTTCCTCATGAATGAACAGCTTAATGTTTTAACAAAGTTTGGTGTGATCCAGGTATTTTACTGGCTTGTAAGGTAAAAATAAAGGCTATGATTAATGCTTTTTTAAATGAATACAGGCTCACCGTGTGGGGATGTATTTTTGTACCAAATCAAAAACTACTTTTTGAAACAACAAAGCAGCAGCAGTATTAGGAAAAGACTTACATGAATTGAACAGAATGAGAAACACTCCTCATAAAGGCATGGCCCCAGTAACATTTTTTTGTCCAATTAGCCGAGCTGGTTCCACACGACAGGAGCCTAATGGCTGAAGGTTCTGCCTTTTAAGTCTACTTTAAGAAACCTGAGACACCACAAGTAAACCTGCACTTTTGCACTCCAGTTGAACAAATAAGGATCCATCAGCTTGCATTAACGACTTTATATTAAGGAAACTTGATCTTTAACTTGATTTTGCATGAGGAAGCGAGGAAAGAAACCTTTCAGTTTGAGAAATGGGTTCTTTCCTTGGGTGCACAATTGTTTAAGTTGTTTGTTTCTGTGCTGCCTTGTTTAGGAATAGCTTGTAAAGCCAATGCTGCTATTGATGAGTGAGGGTGCCAATTATTTACATATTAATAATAATTTAAGTTATAATAACGTAACAAAACTGCTTCACGTAGAAACAACTGTGGTCTATGCAGGTTCAAAATCCTGCAGAATCTATTATTCTAAAAAATTAATTAGATTTATACTTTACAAATTTTTGTTGTTGTCAAAGAGTGACTTTTGTTTTTCAAGATCTTGAACTGATGGCATCAAAAGAAATTCAAAAGTTCAGGGTGTGTTAAGGATGCAAAAAAAAAAAAAAAAAAAGAGTTAAAAGTGGTTATGAAAGAAGCTGGGCCAAGATTTTTGCACAGTCCTTCAAACCCACTTTAGATTACAAATCCAGCATCAAATTCTAAAATCCCACAATTAGAAATAAATAAAGGGCAGTCTCATATTTGGGAAGGAGATATGAGTTTTAGGAATTCCTTTGAAATAGAAAAAGGATAAAAATAAATAATAACATTTAGACAACAAGACCAAAAAGTGAGCATCTCAATAAGTTTTGTTTGTGATTTACCACAGTTGACCATAAGGGCTGGTTTATACTGCCAAGAGATTGGTAATTGCTGGTGTCGCATTGGTCGCACGGCCATCGGAGCAGAATCGCCCCAGTTACTGCAGAATGTGACACCTGCTGGTGGCGTCACCCGCCACTGGAATTTTATGCCTGGAGTGCAATTCCGGGCAAATCACGGCATTCAACTTAAAATTATTTCAGCTATTATTGTAAGCAAGTACGGAAGAAAGTGTGTCCAGAAAAAACTTTTTAACGCTGAAAATGATGAAAACTTATTGGAAATACCAAACCTCACACACAGACATAGAGAGAGAAAGGCAGATATAGCAGACAACTAGATAGAAAATAGAGCAAGTTACTGGAATGATATGTCTTATATTTTATGTCTTGCAGCACTCCAGAATGCAATTCACCCCCTTTTTTTTATTTTTATTTTAATTTTGCCTTTGCTTTGGCTGCCTCTCTCTAGTGGATGAACAGACCACTTCCTCCTCCGCCTTTCATGTACCTGCACGTTCACAGATGCAAGTGTGTGAGAAAGATATTCTTCCTGTTAAAAATCAACTCTGGAGACGATTGTGTCACTTGAAAAGTATAAACGCCACTCAATAGCAGTTATCGCGGAGAGTCGCAAGCAAAACCAGCCAGCATTAGTATGAACTAGAACTAGAGCTAGAACTGGAATACGACTTATTCGATGACCGATTGCTTTGATATGTCAACTAAAAAAGGAATTTCAAATTTCTGGGACTGTTCTTGGTTTTCTTCTTACCTCTCCAACAGAACAATTGCCATGTATGCTTATAATTTATTATCGGAAGTTGCCCCACCCCATTGAATGGTGACCCTCAGGGCTCAGCACTCGGTTCAATCTTGTTTCTTTTGTTTATAGACCCTTTTTGAAAAATTCTAAGTAGTTTTAAAATTGTGTCTTATCCTTTATATGCTGATGATCTCAAATTGTAGTGCTCTTTCAGTGATTCCAAGTTTTTTTAATTTAGTAGAATTATTTATTTGCCTCTCATGCATTAAAGATTGGCTAACTAACTTATCTTCAACTAAATGAAGAAAAAACTGAAACTTGAATTAGTGCCCCTGAACATAAAGTGACTCCCACTAAACATCACAGGTTCTCTGAGCTCCTTCTGCAACCCTACCTTTACAAACCTAGGTGTAGGGTTTGACCAATCAAAGTCCTTTATCCATCAATCAAAAAATTTGGTCAAAAACTGTTTTTATAACTTGAGAAATATTTCTAAGTTGAGAAAATTGGTAACCAAAACTGACCTGGAGATTCAGGTCATGCTTTTATTTCATCTTGTTTACACCACCTGTTTTTATCAGTCCAGCCTTCTGCTGGTAAAAAAAAAATCTTGCTGCAAGGCTTTTAACGAGGACCAGTAGGGCTTGTATGTCAACTGTTTTATCCTTTTTACATTGGTTACCCATTCATTTTAGCATTGATTGAGCATTTTTTGCTCAGATTTTTAGATCAGGCCCCTGATTTTATTGCCCATCTGCTTATATCGTATTTTAACTTGGCGCCTCCTTCGCTGTGAACCTACTTAGAGTCCCAAAGAGTTGTTACAAAACTTGTGGTTACCTCGCTTTCCAAGCAGTATAGCCCCGAGATTGTGAAAAACCCCGTGCTTACCAGTTTGCCTGACCGACAATTCAGAGTCTTTTAAGAAACAGCTGCCGCCGCTGCTTTTCAAAGTAGCTTTTAGTTAATTATTCTGTTTCTAGTTCTATTTATTGTGTTAATCTGTTTTTCTGTCCTTCACTGTTTTACTCTGTTGTGTAGTGTTTTAGCACTATGTGATTTTAACTGTGAAAGGTGCCATACAAATAAAGTTTATCAACTTACTTACTTACCATCAAAACTCTTTTTGGTAATTTACAGTATCTATATTTAAAATGTGGACACAGAATGTTTGTATAAAAGCCAAACATTCTTCCATTTTTGCTTGTTTCTTGTTTCATTTAGTCCATCAGGTTCCCTGTTAGCCTGTATTTGTCAGCAGTGATCCGGTGTGTTGAAGCTTCCTCATTGTGCATGCTGTGTGTGTTTCTGTAATTACCACACAGCGCCTGCAATGTGGAGGTTACAACACGCAGAGGCATCTCGCACATATTTCCTGTGACATTTTGGGATTTCAAAGAGTCTCAGAGAAAATTGCTATTATGTGCGCACAAGTGCCATGAGGCCAGGTGGAACAGCCAAGGATGAGGTGATAAGCACTTCTACACCGTAGTGCTCAGTACTGTTGGTAAAAGTAATGTATTTTATAATACTATATTTTCTATCCCAATGTACTGTAATGCAACGCTAATACATTTTGAGACGCATTTTACTGATAACTTGTCCATAAACTTGTGTTCAACAAGTGTATCTCCTAAAAATGTATTGTTCAAAAAGGCAAGATCGAGAGGTATTTGTGTATCAAAAATGCCACAGTCTTTAGTTTTTGGTTGCAGTTGGTCACTTTAAGCAATATTTTTTACATTGATTCAGTTTATTTTCTACTTAAAATGAAGATAATTGCTGAGATAAATTTGCTGTTAGCCTGCATAGACTCAAGCCCTTGAATTTTAATTTATGTTTAATCCTGTTTTTTTTACAGATCTGTTATATTGTTGCTAAACTAAGTCCAGTCATTTTAATATGAATTTGTTAGCTTTTATTCAAATCTTCTGAGAGACATACCGTTATGCCTATTTTTCTTACATTTTTGCTCATCCATTTGTGCTTCATGTGTAACGTTGCCAAAAAAACTAAAATATTATTAGTATTTATTAGTACGCCATAATACCTTTAAATGTGAAATACTTGGTGATACATCTCTTACCTAAAATGTTATGTATTACCTCTGTGGGTATTTTAAAGAAAGTAAATTTAAACTTATACAGAACTCGTGTTTTACATTAGAATTTTGAGAGAATAATATTGTGAGATACGAAATAACTCTTTTAAGTATAATACCAACACATCTGTAATGTGTTACAGTTTGGAATTAACTTAAAGTGCACCGATGCTCTGTATGTAGAAACCATGCAATATTTTCCTTACCAGATCAATAGCCCTCTCTAGCTTTAAAATTACTGTTTTCTAACAAACTTCTTTATCTATGTAAGCTTCTGTCACATTTTTAGGAGTGCACATTATTAGTTAATTTATTAATTCATTCATTAATGAACATTATTTGTAGGGTGATCCATTATTATTATTGGAAGATATATGGTGTGTGAACAATCACAAACAATAAAAAAAAAATCAATATTTTAAAAATAAGAAGTGCAATTGTTAAAACTAGGTGTTTGACAAAGTTTTCTCTAAAAATGTTCCCAGTAATATTAGCTGGCAACTCATCATAGAAATTCATACTTTTAGATGAAAACACAAATAGATGCTTACAGTTTAAATTGATTTAACCAATTTGATAGTAACAACAGACATTAATAATTAGGGAGTCTGTCTCGTATTAAACATATGAAATAGCTCAGTTTGGTTTGTGAACATCTGTTTTTATGTATTCATCCATGCCCTCCTGGTAACTATAAAGTGCTGGTTGGTAGTTCCCCAAGCATCTGTTTAAAGCAGGATTTGTGGATTCCTGACAGATGTCTGGGGCTCAGCAATAAGCCAAACCTTTATTCCTTCTGGGCTTGAATTATGATCTTATGCTATGCAGACCAAAGGTTAATGACATCATTTTTACCAGTTGTCTAACCTTTGACCCCACTTGTAAAGTCTTTTAAGAGCAAAGGAAGAAATGTACTGTATAAGTGGTTGGAAATATTAAAAAAGCAAGCAACAAATAAGGCCAAAAATAATTCATAAAAAAAAGATGTATTTGTACTATTAGCTATTCATATATTAGAGCCTTGCCTGTTTTTGTCTTAATATTTTTTCAAGATTATTTTAAACACACATCTCTGCCTACAACGTGATACCTTGACACCAGTTTTTTACATATAGCTAGTGATAGTTTAAAGTTAGCATATTAACAGGTTGTCAGTCATACTCTGGGGTTGCAGAATAATCATCCACCTCTCTTTTTATTTATATGCTTTCGTTTGTGCCACATGGACTTTCTTTCCTGTTCAGGGAACAGCTGCCATAAAGGAGTGTTGCTGCCACTCTTGGTTGCTTGGTAACCATGTTTACATGAGCTAAATGAGTAATGTCCACATTATTTCTGGGACGTGTAAATATTGGGTCTTGTCTCCCAGCAGAACAATTCTGATATTTATTGGTATTCACTTTAACCTGTCCTATTCTATAAGATAATTTACTTTCATAGGTCATAATCCACACCTTAGGGTAGCAACACTAAGGTGTCGATTGTCCCACCACAACAATTTTTTTTGTTCTAATATCTGAGTGTTTTTTTTTCTCTTTTTGACCTAACTTTCACAAACACACACATATGATATAGCCCATAGGTTAGACATGGTTTTTGTAGTGTAGACAAAGCTGCAACAATGCATAAATCCCCTTTCTGACTTCCATTACGCATGAGTTCAACTGCAGATGAACCCCTTTATCAAGTATGGCTGACCTAACAAAACTGTTAATGCGTAAAATCAAAGAAGTAAAATCATAAAAAAAAGATCTTCACCTCAGTTCACTTGAAGTTTTGACACACAACAGTGATAGTTAACCCTTTAACAACCAGACATGTCGCCTGTGACACCCACAAAAACACACACTCTATGATATATTGAAACTCTTTTACCATTTAAGCAATCAACTTGAATCAGCCAATTCCAGTGCAGAGAAAATGAGCTTTTCATAAAGACTTTTCTAATCTGCTTTCCACCAATATGCAACAAATTACCAACGTAAAGTGTTGCACTACTAGCATAAAATGTTGCATATGCCAAACACTACTAACGTGAAGTGTTGCATTGCTCATGTTAAATGCTGCATGTGCAACATTTTGCTATCAAAAGTCTTGCATTACAAATGAGAAATGTTGCATGTGAACACTACTAACAAAGTGTTTCATTGCTAACGTAAATGTTAGACACAATGTTGCATGTGCAAAACATTAAAATGTTAAATGTGCAACACATTTCTCTCATAAAGTGTTGCATGCACAGTATATTACTGACAAAAGCGTTGAATAATACATTACTATGCGCATGTGCAACTCACTACTCACAAGTGTTGCATTACTAAAGGAAAATGTTGCATCTGCAACACATTACTAATGTAATTTGTTTCATAATTAACATAAAATGTCACATGTGCAACAATAATAATGTAAAATGTTACATGTCTAACACATTACAAATGTAAAATACTACATGTGCAACACTCTACTAATGTAATTTGTTGCATCAATTACGTAAAATGTTACATGTGCAACACATTATGAATGCAATTTGTTGCATTATTAACATAAAAAGTTACATGTGCAACATTTTGCTAACGTTAAAATTTGCATTGTTAACATAAAATGTTACATGTGCAACAAATTACAACAGTGAAGTGTTGCATTACTAACGCAAATTGTATCACCGATGTGAAGGACTGCGTTAGTAAGGTAAAATTTTGCTATGCAAACACATTACCAACTTGAAGTGTTTCATAACGGATCAAAGCAGCTTTTCTCTGAATGCCCAGAATCAGCTGATTTACATTGCTTTTGTAAACCCTTCACTACATTAGTGCTTATCAAAACAGTATACAATGTTCTCATCGTTTCAACCAAACCTGAAATGTTCATTTGGTATTGTCTGCATCTTGTGACCGGATTTCACTGCAAAATGAACCCATTAGCCATCACCATTCTATGTGCGATTGAACAGACCCCGGCTGCCAAATTTTTGGAATAAACGTCCGGGCTCCTAAAGGCAAATACACAATATGCACATCCATCTATGTAAATATGTGGATGTTTGATCTTGTGAGTGAAACACAGACATTCTGCCGAGGTCGACTCCAGGTTGATATTACAAAATGGGCAGCACCCACAAGGAGCAAAAGGCGGCGCCTCAGAGATCCACTCGTGTTACTTCTAGTTAGGAAAAGAGTTCACTAAAATAACATTTCATAAATTTGTTCTTTTGTGTGCAAAAGGAAATTTATGATATATATATATGGATCTAGTTTACTCTGAAAGGCTTTTAAAAAAGCATGTTAGAGGTCTTGATTATTATTATTGTTATTATCATTATTGTTATTAGTGATTATTTTGGAATAGGCCTTTGTAAAAACACACAGAACTTCTTTCCACCAAAAGCAAAAATTCGTAGTATGTTTGGAAGTTGTGTATTACTTATTTACTGTTTCAGACTTAATAATGAAAAAAAAACCTGTTAGATTTCTTCAGTGGAGCTACAAAGTTTTTTTTAATTCTAGAGGGAGATAGCTCTGGGAGCTCTGCTACTGCGGCTTAAGCTTTAAAACATTCCATTTGGTCTTATCTTTTTTTCCCCCCTTTTCTTTCAGATATATTTTGTATCCAAAGTCTTGTACATCTGCATGTTCAGGGTAATCCCTCTCTAAATGTTTTATCCCGGTCATCTTTCCTCCCACCTTCCTTTCTTTTTACTTCTAAGCCTGTATCTACGTTTTAAAACTAATGAAAAGTAAACAGAATCCAGACAACCTCCACTCTTTTCTTTCATTCTTTTTTTTTTTTACTTTCCTCACCTTCCTTTTTGTATCTTTGCTCATCTCTTCTATGTCAACACTACAGTCCTTTTTTTTTGTATAGTGAAATCCATCATCTGGGGACAAAGCAAAATGCACTGAATCTTTTCAGCACCTTTTATTCCAAAATGGAAGATAAACTGGTAATCTGAAGAAGCAGGTGACTTCAACCTCAAATACAATTGTTTTTGCATTTGAGAAAACATCTGCTTTAATGTTCAAACAGGAAAGAAAATTATGATAATTTTGCAGAAATAATAATCTCATTTGTGCTCATAAACATGCTTCACTGCTCAACTCCTCTATCGTCTTTTTTGTTTGTTTCTTTTAGTCTGATTATTTCGTCTTTCCTTCCTTCTCACCGTCATTCTTTCTCCCTCGTTGTTTCCATCCCTTCCCTGTCTCTCTCTGCAGCAATGAATACTGAATCAGTTGGAGACAGAGACAGAAAACCGCAAACAAAGTGCACATTTGAAAATGCTTGCATGCACACAGACATATGTCAGACCGTGAAAACCCTCTGTCTTTGCACAAATGCAATTTTGTATGGGAATTCATGCGGGCAGGATTTTAGCTTGGGTAAATTCCATGTGTTCTATGCAATATTGGTAATCTGCAGTTTATTTTTTTAAACTAAAAGCAAGATGACATGCTCAAAAAATAATCTTAGCACATGACATGCCTATAAATAAAAACAAAAGTAAAAACTGCATAGAAAGGCAATTTGAAGTGTGAGTTTTAACAAAGGATTTATTTCATACGTCAGCAAACCTGCGTTTCACCTGCAAAAACAAAAAAACATCAGAACTTTTGCAAAAATTGATGTACGTGATGTCCAAATAATATAAAAGCGTTTTGCCACTTGCCCCGTTAAGAAAGTGGGGGTGTATGTTAGCCTGGGGGCGGTGCAGACTCTTGCTGGAAAAGGCTGTTCTCACTTGTCTAAATCACAATGTGAGGAACCTCTTGTGGGTTGGGAGGGTCTGGTGATCAGAAAGCAGGGTTTTAAAGGAACGCTTAGAGAAGCCTGATTTGAGCTAAAGACCGCTTTGGGGGTGTTTTTCGTGAGGGACTATTAGAAGACTTTTAAAAGCTCAGAAGTTTATTTTTGGATGATATGGGCCCTTTAAATTCTTCGAACATTTGGAAATTTAAAGAATAAAAATTTACAATGCACAGTTTGTACAGAGAATAAATTTCAAGACATGAAGACTAGGGCTAGACATCACAGCTGAATGTCTTTGACCTGCAATTTATCCAGGCACGCCAAGATAAACCGTCACGCTCCTCTGATCAAAACAGCCACAAAGGCTCAGAAATCCATTTCTATCCAATAACACACACTGCGAAATTGAACCTGAAACTGTGTTAACATACTTAATACAAATATATAAGTATACAAACAATAATTATGATAACTTTTGTCATAAAAAAAAGGACAAGCAGCCTTTCTTGCATTCATTTAACTCATATTTAATTTACATTTAATTAGTCTGATGCACCAGTTATACAATGAAAACTGACATAACATAATTGTTATTTCATCATGTGTTGTTTTAGTCTTTTTTTTTTCAATCTAAACCCTTGAACAATCATTTAATTGTCTGTTCAAGATTTTTCTTGCTGTTCTTTAGCCCTGTGGAGACATTAGAAAAACTGACACAAATATCTGGCACCGATCAAAGGCAAAGTATCCAGTATTACCGGCATACCTCTTTAGCTGCTCGTTAATGCTTCTTTCTAATCAGCCAATCACATTTAAGAATGTAGACATGGTTAAGACGATCTGCTACAGTTCAAACCGAGCATCAGGATGGGGTAAAAAGGTGATTGAAGTGACTTTGAACGTGGCATAGTTGTTGGTGCCAGACGGGCTGGTCTGTGTATTTCAGAAACTGTTGATGTACTGGGATTTTCACCCACAACCATCTCTAGGATTTACAAAGAATGGTCAGAAAAAGAGAAAATATCCAGTGAGCAGCAGTTCTGTGGGTTGATGCCTTGTTGATGTCAAAGGTCAGAGGAGAATGACCAGATTGGTTCCAGGTGATAAAAAGGCAACAGTAACTCAAATAACCACTGGTTACAACAGAGTTCTGCAGAAGAACATCTCTGAACGCACAACACGCCCAACCCTGAAGCAGATGGACTACAGAAGCAGAAGATCACACCGGGTACCACCCTGTCAGCTACAATTCAAACAGATTCACCAAAATTTGACAATTGAAGTTTGGAAAAACGTTTCCTGTTCTGATGAGTCTCAACATTCTGCAACATTCAGATGGTAGGTCAGAATTTGGTGTCAACATGAAAGCATGTATCCATTCTACCTTGCATCAATGGTACAGCCTGGTGGTGGTGTAATGGTATGGAGGATATATTCTTGGCACATTTTGGGCCCCTTAGTAGCAATTGAGCATGGTTATAACACCACAACCTACCTGCGTATTATTGCTGACCAGGTCCATCCCTTTATGACCACAGTGTACCATCTTCTGATGGCTAACTATGTCATAAAGCTGAAATAATCTCAGACTGGTTTCCTGAACATGACAATGAGTTCACTGGACTCAAATGGCCAAACATTCAGTTTCTGACCATCATATTCCATTAAGACCATCCATCCATCCATCCATCCATTTTCTTCCGCTTATCCGGGACCGGGTCGCGGGGGCAGCAGTCTAAGTAAAGATGCCCAGACTTCCCGCTCCCCGGCCACTTCCTCCAGCTCCTCTGGGGGGACCCCGAGTCGTTCCCAGGCCAGCCGAGAGACGTAGTCTCTCCAGCGTGTCCTGGGTCTTCCCCGGGGCCTCCTCCCAGTGGGACATGCCCGGAACACCTCCCTAGGGAGGCGTCCAGGGGGCATCCGAACTAAATGCCCGAGCCACCTCAACTGGCTCCTCTCGATTTGGAGGAGAAGCGGCTCTACTCCGAGCTCCTCCCGGGTAACCGAGCTTCTCACCCTATCTCTAAGTGGGCGCCCAGCCACCCTACGGAGGAAGCTCATTTCAGCCGCCTGGATCCGGGACCTCGTTCTTTCGGTCATGACCCAGAGCTCATGACCATAGGTGAGTATTGGGGCGTAGATCGACCGGGAAATTGTGAGCTTTGCTTTCTGGCTTAGCTCTCTCTTCACCACGACGGACCGGTACAGCGACTGCATAACGGTGGACGCAGCACCAATCCGCCTGTCGATCTCACGCTCCGATCTTCCCTCACTCGTGAACAAGACCCCAAGATACTTAAACTCCTCCACTTGGGGAAGGAGCACTCCACCCACCCAGAGAGGGCAAACTACCTTTCTCCGGTCGAGAACCATGGCCTCAGACTTAGCGGTGCTGACCCTCATCCCAGCCGTTTCACACTTGGCTGCAAACCGTTCCAATGCATACTGGAGGTCCTGGCTCGATGAAGCCAACAGGACAACATCATCTGCAAAGAGCAGAGAGGAAATCCTGTGGTTCCCGAACCAGACCCCCTCCGGAACCTGGCTGCACCTAGAAATTCTGTCCATAAAAACTATGAAAAGAACCGGTGACAAAGGGCAGCCCTGCCGGAGTCCAACATGCACTGGGAACAGGTCTGACTTACTGCCAGCTATGCGGACCATGCTCCTGCTCTGGTCATACAGAGACCGGACGGCCCTGAGTAGGGCTCTCCGGACCCCATACTCCCAAAGTACCCTCCACAGGACACCACGGGGCACACGGTCGAACGCCTTCTCCAAATCCACAAAACACATGTGGACAGGATGAGCGAACTCCCACGAACCCTCCAGCACCCTGGACAGGGTGTAGAGCTGATCCACAGTTCCACGACCAGGGCGGAAACCGCATTGTTGTTCTTGGATCTGAGGTTCAACTATCGGCCGGACTCTCCTCTCCAGTACCCTGGCAAAGACTTTCCCAGGGAGGCTGAGGAGTGTGATTCCCCGGTAGTTGGAACACACCCTCCGGTCCCCCTTCTTGAAAAGGGGAACCACCACCCCTGTCTGCCAGTCCAGTGGTACTGTTCCTGACTGCCATGCGATGCTGCAGAGACGTGTTGACCAAGACACTCCCACAGCATCCAGAGACTTGAGGTACTCAGGGCGAACCTCATCCACTCCCGGTGCCTTGCCACCGAGGAGCTTGTTAACTACCTCTGTGACTTCAGCTTGGGTAATGGACAGCCCCACCCCAAGGCTCTCAGCCTCTGCTTCCTCAAGAGAAGGCGTGTCAGCAGGATTGAGGAGAGCCTCAAAGTATTCCTTCCACCGCCCGACAATGTCCCCAGTCGAAGTCAGCAGCTCCCCACCTGCACTGAAAATGGTGCCTGCAGAAAGCTGCTTCCCCCGTCTGAGGCGCCGGACGGTTTGCCAGAACCTCTTCGAGGCCAACCGATAGTCCTTCTCCATGGCCTCACCGAACTCCTCCCAGGACCGAGTTTTTGCCTCTACTACAGCCTGAGCCGCAGCTCGCTTAGACTGCCGATACCTGTCAGCTGCCTCTGGAGTCCCACAAGTCAGCCAGACCTGATAGGATTCCTTCTTCAGCTTGACGGCATCCCTTACTTCCGGTGTCCACCAACAGGTTCGGGGGTTGCCGCCACGACAGGCACCAGAGACCTTGCAACCACAGCTCCGAGCAGCAGCAGAGACAATGGAGGTGGAGAACATGGTCCATTCAGACTCAATGTTACCAGCCTCCCTCGGTACCTGTTTGAAGTTATCCCGGATGTGGGAGTTAAAGACTTCCCTGACGGAGGGCTCAGCCAGAAGTTGCCAGCAGACCCTCACACTACGTTTGGGTCTGCCAAGTCTTTCCGGCCTCCTTCCCCGCCATCGAATCCAACTCACCACCAGGCAGTGATCAGTGGACAGCTCTGCCCCTCTCTTTACCCGAGTGTCCAAGACACACGGCCGAAGATCGCCTGAAATGACTACAAAGTCGATCATTGATCTCCTGCCGAGGGTGTCCTGATGCCACGTGTATCGATGGACACCCTTGTGCTCAAACATGGTGTTTGTTATAGACAAACTATGACTAGCACAGAAGTCCAACAACAAAACACCGCTCGGGTTGGGATTAGGGAAGCCGTTCCTACCAATCACACCCCTCAAGGTGCTACTGTCGTTGCCCACGTGGGCATTGAAGTCACCCAGGAGGACAATGGAGTCCTCCGTTGGGGCACTTTCCAGTACCCCTCCGAGAGACACCAAGAAAACTGGGTACTCTGAACTGCTGTTCGGCCCAGAAGCCGAAACCACAGTCAGAGACCTGTCCTCCACCCGAAGGCGGAGGGAAGCAACTCTCTCATCCACCGGGGTGAACTCCAACACTTGGTGGCTAAGCTGGGGGCTCACAAGTAAGCCCACCCCAGCCCGCCGCCTCTCACCATGTGCAACTCCAGAATGGTAGAGTCCAACCCCTCTCGAGAGACTGAGTTTCAGAGCCCAGACTGTGCGTAGAGGTGAGCCCAACTATATCTAGCCGGTACCTCTCAACCTCTCACACAAGCTCAGGCTCCTTCCCTCCCAAAGAGGTGACGTTCCATGTCCCAAAAGCCAAGTTCCATGACCGGGGTTTAGGCCGCCGAGGCACTCGCCTTCGACTGCCACCCAAACCACATTGCACCGGCCCCTTCTGAGCTCTCCTGCAGGTGGTGGGCCCACTGGGGAGTGATCCCACGTTGATTGTTCTGGTTTTACCCGACCGAGACCCGTGGGAGGAGCCCCGGCCACCAGGTGCTCGCCTGCGAGCCCCAACCCCAGGCCTGGCTCCAGGGTGAGGCCCCGGTAACGCCAATCCGGGCGACGCAACTGAATCTGTGATGTTTATTCTCATAAAGGGGTTTGTGAACCGCTCTTTGTCTGGCTCGTCAGCCAGGACCTGTCTACCAGGAGCCGAAGCCCCAGACAGCATAGCTCCTGGGATCACTCGAGCACTCAAACCCCTCCACCACGTTAAGGTGGCTGTTCATGGAGGGGTCCATTAAGACCATGAGACTATTTATATTCCATATAAATGGTCTTAAGAGAATTCTGCAACCACAAGCAGTCCTTAAAATCGTTTTTCTTCGCAAAACGTGCATACTGACATACGCAACAGTCCATCATTCATCCATCCATCCATCCATCAATATTCTTAACCCATTTGGTTCCATTTTGGTGTCACAGAGCTGCCGGAGCCTAACCTGCCCACTAGTGGGGGAAGGCAGGATACACCCTGGACAGGTCACCAGTCTGTCGCAGGGCCACAATCACACACCTATACACACTTGCATTCACACCTAGGAACACTTTAGAGTCACCAGTCAACCGATGAAGCATTTTTTTGAACATTGGGAGGAAGCTGGGGTCCCCAGAGAAAACCCACGCATGCATGGGGAAAACATGCTAACTTCATAGAGACTGATGATGCTGTTTCAGGCCCAGCAACAATCAATGACACAATATTTTTCAAACATTTATGTCCAGTGTAGAATTCATGTGTGAGTGCTGTTTGTAGCCTGTGTGCAACAGTCATTCTGTCTTTTAAATATTGTGGTTGTTGAGTGCAGACCTGCTTTATCCTGCTCAATGGCCACGTTTTACACTTTGAACCAGCAAGATGACAATAATTTACACGTTCTTTTTCATATAGTCAACTCCATGGTAACAAGGCACCAGGATGCATAGCAAAACAACTCTGTTTGGGTGTGATTGCACCATCTAAAAACTTGCATCACATTTACAATCAGGTTTACAATTCTGTTAGATAACTCAAGGATTTCAGTCCTTTAGTCAAATACTTTTATAGGAGCTCTTTATTTCTCAGTTAGCAAGCTTATTCATGGAACTTGTTTTGTCTTGCTTTATCTTTAAATGTTTTTTCCAGTGAGGACAAAACATAAAAAATGTATTATGACTGTGGGAACTCGTTTCAAATAAAGTATGAGCTATTGGACTATGGCAGAGGCTGGCCCTTAATGATAAGATGCTGCAGACCTTTGTGCACATAAAATATTTCATATATTTCATGAGACTAGAATTGAACACATTCTGTGCCTTTTACTATTATGACTTTTTTTTTTTTTCATGTTTTATTTTTCCACTTGGTCATAAAAAAGCCACAGCCGGAATTACACTTTTGTTGTCTTTTGGAAAAGGTGAAGGTGACAAAACAGAGGTGGTGGTAAGCAAAATGAACAGGGAAGGCAGTAGAGCTACAGTAGCAGTAACTACAGAAACATCAGAGAAAAGTTTAGTGAAAGTTAAATATCCCAATAGATGAAAAAAGTAAGATTTTAAGAATAAATCAAGGTTAAGTAATAGTTAAAAAAAGGAGTACACATCTACATACACAACTAACAATTTAAGAACCTTGGGTAGATAATTTGGAGGCTTTAGATGGGGATAAAAAAAAAACAGGTGCTATGTATTGAACTCTTGCTATAACTGTCTGTTCAGACTCCAACAACCAAAATACTGAAAGTCTTGCCTAAAGTCCCACTCCAGTCATGTTTTAATCTGTAGCAAAAGTGTTCCCAGTGGTCTTTTAATTATGATTGTGCACATTTTAGTAAAAAAAAAAAAATAAAGCTGTCTTTTTGAGGGCATCAGTTTTGCAATTTTGTTCATTTGAAATTTGCCTCTGAAGCATGGGCATGAGCATGGAAGTAAGCCTTCAACAAATCCCATCATCCCTTACCCTTTCAGGTCATTTACAACTCCTAGCTAACAATAGTGGTGCAATATTGTAGTTATCCGACCATTCGGTTTTGAGCCAGGTGCCAGCTCAGATGTGAAAAATGAAGACGTACATAGATCTTTTTTTCTGCACGTTGATGCATCAGAATGGACCGGAGCAGGGAGACTTTGGCTCTTTTTTGTGCTGCGTCACAAAAGAGAGCTTTTTCAAACATCTTTTTTTTATTTGGTCCTGATTCATCTCAATTTGAATAAAGCAATTATCAGAAATGCCCCTGCGACAGACTGGCGACCAGTCCAGGGGTGTACCCTGCCTTCGCCCATGAGTAGCCGGGTTAGGCTCCGGCAACCCCGTGAAGTGGGTCTTTAAAAGTTAAAAAGCTGCAAAGAAGAAACGTAAGAAAAGCTAAGTATGTCTTTTTTACAGTTTGTTCAACCTGTTTGAATAATATGGCATGCCAAATTGCTATTTTTGTGATTTACTTGAATTGCAAGAAAGAAATTGCTTTTAATGTACTAAATGTGCTACCCAGTTGAACTAGTTTTGATGCTAGTTTGGAAATAACATCTCTTATTTTTTTCCCTCCAAAGCTTCTTCTTTTGATCAGAATTTGCGTAAAATCCATATTTGTTAACTTCTAAAATAATGTTTTTCACCATTTGCAAATACAATAATTTCAAACCAAAATTAAATAATTTGCAAGTAAGATAAGAACAATAACTGTCTGCTGGAAAAATTAGACTACAAAATTAACCATTTAAAAATAATAAATAATAAAAAAAATAATTTAAAAAACTTAAATCATGTTTTGATAAAGTGGCTCTATTGCTTATATAATAAGTTAAAGACACTCGGTGCAAGCTTTTATCTTCACATTTCCGATTTTTTTAAGTAAGTAGTTCACACAATAGTCTGACCTGTTGCAACAAAGATATGATTAATTTAACAACTACCATATTATTGTTCAATAAGTATTAATAATTGATAAGTCACACTTTTTTCATAGATTGGCTGTTCCTGCAACTTTTACTCTGGAGCAACTTATACATGAACAAATATATACTGCCTATAATGTCCCAGACAACCACAAGTGGGCACTCCAGACTTACACATCCATACCTTCTACTCCTTTACAATAATAAACAGCTAATGTTAGCTTAAAAACACCTGAACACAAATGCCCCCAAAAAGAAAATCATATTCTTTCAGTCTCCACGCCCCGGTATTTGCCAAGGCGATAAATATAACGAACTTGGCGGGAGGACCTTCTTGACCTTCCGCCTCATTTGACGCAATCACCTCTCAATCAGAGAAACGCATGATGGACAGCAAGCATAGCTTCACAGCAACTGGAAGGATGTGCCATGCAACTTTTCTGCAAGCTATCGTATGAATCAACCAAGCATGGGCTTCAGTGACAACCAAGACCATCCCGTCTGGATTCAGAAAGGCCGGAATAGTTGGAACTGATTCTGAGTCATGTCATGTTTTGTGGGAGCTGGGTGGATGGAGGGAGGAGCTGGGGAGGGAAGGGTGGGTTTATTTCATTATTATTATTATTATTATTATTTTTTCTTTATGTAAAGCGCCTTGGGTTTTCATAAGAAGGAAAGGCGCTGTACAAATAAATAAAGTTTGAGTTTGAGTCTGAAGACAGCCACGCATAAGAGGAAGCTCTGCTTTGTCTTCCTCCGGAGTTGGCAGAGTTATTCAGGAGACACAGAGCACTAAGAATTTAATGGATTTAGTGATGTGGAGTGAGATTGCATGTTATTAACTACAGTAACGGTACACTTGTTTTCTTTCTTAAGGATATAGTTACTGTATGTAAAACTTTTTTGTTCATGTTTATTTTTTGTGTCACTGAATAGCCTTCATTGTTTTAGCACATGTTGCACCTTTTCATCCTGTTCTCTTTTGTTTTATTTACGTCATAACTTGCCTTCTGATGACTTAATATTCGTTTTTGGTCGAGTTCTTTGCTACCCGCAAAAAATGCGACTTAAACTCCAGGCTAATCTTCAACCAACTAAATTGAAATTGCTTTTAAATCAATCTAACATTATTAAAAGCAGACGGTCAAACACAGTTAAACATTGTGGAATTTCACAACAGAAAATGACTGTAAATTAATGAATACATTTGCTTTCAGCACTCAGGTGTTTAGAATTACACTGTCATACAAAGATGCCAAAGAAATGGACATAGTGAAAGTGACAAAGCCAAGAGAGGAAATTAAAATCTCCCTGCAACACATTAGAGATCAAGGAGAATGTTAAGGGGAAAAATGCAAAATGCACTAAGACATAATGGGATGAATGGCTTGGACTGAGTGCAGTTGCAGTCTGTGCAAATAATTCTGTATAGACAGCAAGCTTTCTTTCATTTTTAGGGTTTATGTCTGTTTTTTTGCAATGCCATTCTTTTATATTTGTGTCTGAGTCAGTTTCATTCATTTTCATTCAATAATCACTTGTTGTAAGTGATGAAGACCATAAGAGTAAAACGAAGAAAAAGACATGGTGAGAAATTGTGTTGTGAAATGTTGCATCTTTAAATAACGCTGCCATAATGCTGTAATATTTGAAGGACTAACATGAAAACTTAATTACGCATCTGTTCTGGATTGCAGCACCAACTCCATCCTTGCAATTGTGCAATTTCCTGAAAAACGACTGCTCAGACTTTGACTCCAGTCAAATGCTGAACTACTAAAAATAACGGAGGTTCATGAGGGTAAAACTATTACTAACTTTAAAAAGGTGAAGGATGATTGAAACTGAAAGTCTAATAATATGGAAATGGCACATGAAAAGTAAGCAATTAGTTGAAAAAAAACAAAAAACGTGTCTTTGTAAACCAAAAACAACTTGGATTGTAGATGGGTCTTTACAACTCGGAAACACCATCGCCAGGTTAGACCCCATTTTGCTTTCATAACTGCTGTAATTTGTCTTGACATTAACTTAACTGCACTTTGGAAGCCCACCTCAGAGTTTTTATCTCATTAAAGTTTCAACAACAAAAAGCAGTCGCTTTAATTTGTCCACTAAACATTTATGACCATGGCCATAAGAGGCTAGACATATTCACCAAAAATGTTGTCATTTAATTTGTGTTCAGTTGACACTGAGAGCCCCAGATGGGCCAAAGTATTACCCACACATTTACACCACCACTACTGCTAGTTCACCCTGATAATACAAGCCAGGATGAATCCATACTCCTTTAGTTTCATATTCTGTAACTGGTATGTCTCAATTTAAATCAAAACTGAAAAGAATCAAAAAAAGAATAAAAAAAAAAAAAAAAAAGGAAAAGAAAAAAACACTTAAGGAATGGATGTGTGAATTCCACAAAATCCTTAAGTCTTTAAGAGTTGGTCCAGTGTGCCAAGGTAAGGAAAGAACTCACACCGCTCCTCCCAGATTTCAGGTTCAATTATCTGCCTGACTCTCTTTCCTATAAGTCCAAGTCTGGTCCCCACAATTGGAACAAACCCTCTGGTCTGATTGTCTAAGGAAGGCAGAGGCCACCCCGATTTGCCGAGTCAAAGCATTGTCCTCGAAGACCGGGAAAAGTTGCAGTGATGTGCCTGCCCAGACAGTTGGACAACATCTGGAGAAAGTTTAGGAGGACCTTCGGACAACAGCTCCACACCTGCACCACAGACAGTTTTTTGGAGCGCTGCTTTCCCTGGAAGTTATTTTTATGGTCTCAGCAAACTCCTCCAGCACCCACTGTTTTGCCTCAGTAAGAGCCGAGGTTGCAGTACATTTGGGCTGCTTGCATGTGTCCACTGGCTCAAGGGTTCCACAGGGCAACTAAGCCCTGTAGAATTCCTTCTTGAACTTAACATTCTTTTTTTTTCTTTGCTCATGGTGCTCACTACAAACTTTTGAGGATAGCAACGATAGGCAACTATGACCAAGTGACCACAGGTTAGGTCGGCCTCTTTTACAGCTATGGAAAATACCAGCCTACTGAGACTCAGTGGGATATTGTTGCAGCAAAAGATCCAGTTCCTCTGCTGGAACTTTTTGGCCAACACTCAATAAAAGTTGGGACTAGCCAGGAACTCAGTGCATTTCTCTTGTCAAATGAACCAACTTACCACCATGCAGTTATCAGTCAACAGCTCACCCACTTCCCTCACCCGAGTGTCCTGAATAAGAGTGTCATAGTGCCAAATATACTTTTGGGATCCTTATAGTCTAGTATAGTGCTCTGCTTACATTTAAATTAGACTACCCCTTTTAATCCCATCACTAGGTTTCACTGTCAATTTCCTCTTATTAGCTCAATAATGTAACACATTGATATACATTTGTATTATTAGTGTTTGGGTTATTACTCCAAAAAATTAAATAATTTCTCTACTTGTTCCTCATTTTAAAGTAATATTCTTAAAATAAACATTTCTTATCTTTTATTTCTCAAATGAACCAAATCTCCTGCAAACAAAAACCTGATAGTAACACATCTAAAGCTCAAGTCAACACAATTTGTTGACTTGAGCTTTGTTTTACTCGTACTGAAGACTCAAACAAACAAGAACTTTTTTTTTTTGTTTTTACATTTTCAAAATACTGTTTAACCGTGAAACACGATGTTCAAACATGGGTCTCAAAGTCAAAGGCATGAATGTGAAGTGGTGGCAATGAGGCGGTTCAGGAATTCCATCACAAATGCACAGCGAGGATGCAGACATATTTTACAACAGCTTCCTTGCTTGTAAAAGAACACAGATCTAACTCAGTAATTCATTCCCTATTTCATGACAAATGTTTTATTCCAGTTTCTAATCTAAACTAGCATCCCCAACTTGTACTTTATCAAGGAAGGACCCTTAAGGAAAAGATTTAAATTACCTTGCTTGTGACATGAATAAAGACAGCAATCGCATTACTCATGTCTCACCTTAGATTGTCTAGATGCAGATTGTGGAAGACTCATGGTCTAAATACGCTGTTTACAGAATCAAACGCCTAAGGAGAAAGAACTAAAGACAGATCTCTCTAGCTTTGACTTGCTAATATCTATCAATAATGAGGAGCCACTTGTACAGCTATGCAGTGGAGAGAACAGCATAGTGGGAATGAGCAGTGTTTGAAAACAGGAAATGAATTCCCTATAGCTAAGCCCTCAGCACCTTAGTTGTAACTGTAGTCTGCATGTTTGCCTCCATAATGTCAGAAATCGCTAACATCTCTTTTTTGTTGCCTCACAAAGGTGGTGGCATGGGGAGGTTAACATAGGTCATATCTGTTTGTGAGATTCACAGTTATTTTCATTCCGTGCAATGTATACATTGGGCATGGGTCGTGCATTTAAGAACGTGCTAAACAGACATTCTTCCATGAAATGGTGAAATAGCCTTAAAAACGTCCGTAGCGACGTACGAATGCAACATTTTTGAACACGAAAGCCCGAAACGCTTATTTAAGCTCATTTACATAGATTTTTTACAGGAAGTGGACGCTTGAACGCAGGTTTCTGAGTCCAGTGAGAACGTAGCATAAGCGTTGACATATTTTGATGTAACATGTTCTGACCCAAAATGCTCTTCATGTGGTGTTCAGCCTCTGTGTGTGTACATGCATTTTCAGTTTACTCAAATGAAAATGTTAGCATGCCAAAATAAATGCCATTTTTAATCATGTGTCTGCTCTGCTTCTTATCACACACAGTAGGTTTTGGATCTCTGTACTTACAGTGTTGTGTGGCTCATACAAACATGTTTTCTCAGTTTTTAAGACACTCCTCCCACTTTGCTATGAGTTGTTCTACAACTAATTTTCAATTTTTCTTTCAGTTTGAATGATATATTCATGTTTTAACAAACGTGATAAATAATAAACAGTTTTAGGGTGATTAGCTGTGTTTAATTGGGATGTTCTGCTTAAGACCTTCAATGTTGACTGTTTTTTGTCAATCTGCTCTCCATTTTTACATTCATTTTCTTGCTTGTCTGTTTTTTCCCCCATTTTTTCTAGAGACACAGACACAACTACACCATTACATGCACACAAAATGTGTATTTAAATGCCCTCTTTTTTGTCAGGAACTGGTCACACTCATACTCTGGACATCATATTTCTGGCATGCTTAGGGATACAGCTTAAATATCTGTTAGAGATTTTATGATTATTATTCTGTTTTCTGCAGTTACAAATGGTGACTCCTCTGTGGAATGGCAGTTCTGAGTGTATCTTAAGAGGTTGTGACCTTTCCACACCAGGGGCAGGACAAACAGGGGAACCTCAAAGTCTTACATACCAGGGCTGCACACTATCAAACCTCAAAGTCTTACAT